>JBAMBR010003764.1:0-25019 GCA_037044475.1 Zaprionus obscuricornis
TTTACGAATTATGGAATATTTCGAATTATTTTCAAATTATTTATTAAATTTCTTTTCAAGGGAATTTACGAATTATTGAGAATTTCGAAATAACGGAGTACGATTTATCGCGACTCGACTGTATTAATTATTATTATCATCAATTTTTGGTCGAAATTCATCGCATCGGACCACCGGCACTAGGCATGATTTTGCTTTTTTTTGTCGTGCAGATATGCAATTGGCTTTAAATTTGATTAAATGCCAAAAATATTTCTGCTTAATTTTTATGCAAATACAGTCGAGTCGCGATAATTCGTACTCCGTTAATTCGAAATTCTCAATAATTCGTAAATATTTCTGTTCCCTTGAAAAGAGGCAATAAATAATTTGAAAATAATTCGAAAATATAATAATAATAATAATAATAATAAAATAAAAATAATTCCATAATTCGTAAAAAAAAATATGATCCCCCTGCCATTTCGAATTATCGAGACTCGACTGTCATATTGGCATAGGAAAATGTGAAAATTGAATCAAAATAAAAATGTCTTGCAATTTTCAACACATCGAAGCTAAAGTTGCTTAACCTAAAAATATTTTACTCACTCTTCTCTTCCAATATTTGCAGGGCAATCGTTAGGATCATCACCAGGAAACATATTTGGATATGCTTGTAATGAATATGGAAAAAATATTTGCACATATTTGCAAAAATCAATATTACGAATCATATCAAAAACTTCATCATCAAAATAATCATGTGAGAAGACAATTAAAGTATCAGAAATGCCACGTGCTTGCGACAAGCTATCAATTAATGCATGTAAATATGAAGCACGATTATGTACCTAAATAAATTAATAATAATTAATAACTATAAATTTTGAAATATATTTATTATTATTATTATTTAAATATTCACCTGTATAACAATTACAACGGCATCATCTTTCAATGGACCATAAACATTTTCATATTGTATTTTTTGTAATTTATTACTTTTTGAAATAATTCTTCGAAATTCTTCAACATCCTTTGAGATTTTTGTTTTATTTAATGTGCGTTTGAAATTATATTTTTTATTTTCTTTGAAAATATTAATATTTCGAATATTAATATAAAAATATCTATATATAAATTAATAAAATAAAAAAAAAATTTACCTGTCTTCTTATGCTGCTCATTATGATTGCCAAAAAATGTATAAATTGACAATAAAATGCACAGCAATATAACAATAATAATAATACTCAATTTATAATTACTTTTACGTTTCATTATTTCAATTGTTCTGATCTGTATATTAAAAAATTCTACTTGCAATTATCACACACACTTTACATTTGTCACACATATTAAAAAATTAGTTGAGCTGCAACACGAGGTAAACGCTTGAACGACGGAAATGAAAAGAATTTGGCAAGTTCAATTATCGTAGTATAACTTGAAATATCGAATAATTGCAATTGCTAAATAATCGAACTTTAATAAAAAAGTTTTTGCATAACTATCGCATAAAAATGCAACACTGTTTAATATCGTTTTGACTATTGTCTAGTGCTGGCAAATTCTACGATATTTTTATACGATAGTTTATATTGCAATAGTTGTAAACAATATTAATAATATTTATGCAAGTAATAAAAGTTGAAATAATTATTGAAAATTTTGTGTAATAATTAAGTTGAAATTATTTAAAGATTTTCATTTAATATATAATTATTTTTCTTGTATTTCCCCAGATTTAAAAAAAAACATATTGCCACGTGACTTGAATGCATTTTTTACCTGCGGCACACTGCCGCACACATCAAAGCCGCCAAAACGCAAAAAAAAAAAATTACTTTTGCCGCCCCCAAGCGATCATTGCGTTGTTCCAAATGAGAATTCAAGCACAAATGAATTTAAATACATTTAAAATGAAATAAAAAGAAAGCAGAAAAAAAAACCACCATGAAATTAAAGAATAATGAGCATGCATTGTCTATTGTAACAGTATTTTAAAAAAAAAATAAGTTCAAACTGGAGCTGTAACACTGCAATATGCATAATTATGTTTTGCTGCACACTTAATTAGTATGACTTATTTAATTAGTCAACTCATTTAGCATGAACCGTGCTATAAAAACATATGCTTGTACATACATATATTCCCAGCTGTCTCATTTTTTAAGTTCACTTTAATTAAAATTCACCAAAAAAAATAAATAAAATCTACATATGGAAGTTGCCTGCGCCAACATGGAGTCATAAAGTTTACACTGTCCCGATAGAACTCTTAAAATTTATTATTATCATGCACTGGACTTTACGAAAGGGAACACTTGCATGCTAGAAATATATATATATATATATATATATATATATACGTATGTTTATCAATGGTTTGTATGCAACTTGAAGACAACAGAAAATTGTTTTCAATTTATATAAAGTTAACTGCAGCAGCTTAACTTATGCTACCTTCACTCGATATATTTTAAAGTATTTCTTTTCCTTTTGACTTTCAGCTTTAGTTTTTGTTAATTTTACTTTCCATTTATCATTTATTGTTATCACATTGCATATGATTTACTTTCACTTGAAGTCAATTGTGCAGCTTACTTTGCATTATCTAAAATTAATTTTTTATATTTTTTATTTATTATTTAAAATATGTTTAATATTTTTTATTTATTATTTAAAATATGTTTAATATTTTTTATTTATTATTTAAAATATGTTTAATATTTTTTATTTATTATTTAAAATATGTTTAATATTTTTTATTTATTATTTAAAATATGTTTAATATTTTTTATTTATTATTTAAAATATGTTTAATATTTTTTATTTATTATTTAAAATATGTTTAATATTTTTTATTTATTATTTAAAATATGTTTAATATTTAAGTTGATTTTTATAACGTGCATTTATATATATATTTTTTTTTTATATAATATTTAAAATGCATTAATCAGCATTTCGTGCATGCATGTACATGATTTAATTAGTTTAATTTCATTTTCTTTACTGTCACGTACCGAAACCTTATTAAAAACTATTTATCTGGGATTTTTATAGGATAAGTAACTGTCATGTGGCAGCTGTAAGTATAACTTGCGCTACAATTAACTTCACATAAATTACATATAGTACGAAGGAACGTCGCTTTATGTATGGCAACAGCATTGATATTAAAGCTATTTGTGTTTACTGTCTCTACGAATATGATGATTGATGATGCAAATGACAGTTAATTTTTTATACCACGTAATGCCTAGACATAGTGTATATATAAGCAAAAGAAAAGAAAAAATTTAAATTATTTTTTGTATATTAAAAAAAAAATTTTTTTAAATAAAAAAAAAAAGATTAAATTTGAATTTGAATTTCTTTAACATTTTTAAGCAGTAACATAAAGTCGAGCATAATAAATATATTATACATACGTTAAGCTAGTGTCAATCGATGTAAGCTCAGAAACAATTATAAACTGACATCGTCAGGTTTTTAATTAAAATTAACGAGCAGATTACAAGCGAATATTAAAAGGACATGCATAAATGTGGTAAACGTATTTACAAGTATATCCGGCCTCTGATATCCGCTTGTCATTTACAATACTGCCAGTCTACAGTCTTCAGCTGTTGTCTGATATCTGAAATCTGAAGTAAACATCAAAAGAAACTTATAAAATATATATGAAACAGTAAATAACTTGAAATGAACTTAATGAAGTGATGCAATGAATATGAATACGATTATTATTTGTAAAGATATGAAATTCAATTTACACATTTTCAGAACTATTTAATTAAGTCTCTTTATTAAAAAACAAGTAGAAAAAATAAAATAAAAAATTATTTTCATATTGCCGAAGATGTTATACACTTGCTTGCCAAAAGATTTTCATAAAAAACTTGATTTTTGAGCTATATTTCTTATGACAACTATATGATATAGTAATCTGATACTGCTGAAATACAGTATTCTAACAAATTCCTCTGCCAAAGCAATATATCCTTTGCAAGAGTATAAAAAACTATAGAAACCTTTAATTGTAAAATACTTTAATTATTAAACTTTTTATTTTACAAATATTGCTGCTATTTTACATTGTATTCAGATTTTAATTAAGTAAAAAATACAAAAATTCCACGTTCATGAATAAATAACAAAAAAAATATGAAAATAAATGAAGTAAAATTAATTGACAGCATTGCGCAATAAAATGTTTTAGTGCAACAAAATGTTGAATGCAATAAATGACATGCCACATATAAAATGCAATATGAATATTCAATATATTTTTTTTTTTTTATTGCAATGTTAAATTTGCCATCTATGTGATTGTCAATTCATATGCATAAATCACATAAATCCATTAAATAAAAAAATTTTTCACATACGAAATTTAAGAAAAAAAAAATAAAAAAAATTGTATTATAAAAACAAAGAGTGCCTCACAAATTTAGTCAATTTTTAAGTTTTTTAATTTTTTTCTAGTTAGCCTAAAAAATATTAAATATTTTCAGTCTGATTTTGTATAACACATATAAAGGAACATAATTTTTTTTTGTATACAATTTATTTTCATAATTTATTATTATTTATTTATTTTTTTTTTTTTGAATTTTTGGGCGAAAAATGGCTAAGAAAATAGCACAAGATAAAGTTGAGCAATATATACGTAATAATATGGAACCAATATCATATTCAAATTTAATATCTGAATTTAGTCATCCGAAAAATGATATTGGTGCTCGCAAAGAAGCTAAAACTCAATTATTTAAAATTTTATTATCATCAATTGATGCTGGCAATATATTGCAATATAAAAATCATTTCTTTTCATCAACATTGGCTGAAGATCTACAAGATTTTGTTGATTTAAAAGATGATGAAGATTTACCACCAGAATTTAGTCAAATATCATTTTCAAGCTGTGAATCTATTGTTTCAAATAAATCGACACGACTTGTTGTTGATGATATAGAAGATCTTAAATCTATGCGATCTAATGATGACTTATCGGAGAGCAGCAGTAAAAAATCAAGTGAATCTTCTGATATTCCTAAACGTAAACCAAAAAAAGCTAAGAAATAGCGCAGCATTATATTACCATCAACAGCAGCAAATAAACATCAAATGAAGCGATCGTCTGAGCAAAATGTTGAAGATATATTATATATATAAATTTATATTTTTGATACAATATTGGACCAAAATATTGATATGATAATATTGAAAATTTAAGTTTGATATAAATTATATTTAGTCTTAAATCAATTCAATTTTTTTTATTTTATTCGATTTTTTTTCCCCATATATATATTTTCCCCCTGAGAACGATTGGTCCAAAAAAATTAGTCAAATTTTGAAGCAGATTCAAAAAAATTTATGAATATTTTTTCTTCGTTATTTTTCTGATTTATCAACACTTAAAGTAGTCTTCAGATATTCCTAAACGTAAACCAAGAAAAGCTAAGAAATAGCGCAGCATTATATTAACATCAACAGCAGCAAATGAACATCGAATGAAGCGATCGTCTGAGCAAAATGTTGAAGATATATATATATATATGTATATATAAATTTATATTTTTGATACAATATTGGATCAAAATATTGATATGATAATATTGAAAATTTAAGTTTGATATAAATTATATTGAGTCTTAAATCAATTCAATTTTTTTTTATTTTATTCGATTTTTTTCTATATTTTCCCCATGAGAACGATTGATCCAAAAAAAAATTAGTCAAATTTTGAAGCTGATTCAAAAAATGTATGAATATTTTATCTTCGTTATTTTTTCGATTTATCAACACTTAAAGTAATCTTCAGATATTCCCAAACGTAAACCAAGAAAAGCTGAGAAATAGCGCAGCAAATGAACATCAAATGAAGCGATCGTCTGAGCAAAATGTTGAAGATATATTATATATATAAATTTATATTTTTGATACAATATTGGACCAAAATATTGATATGATAATATTGAAAATTTAAGTTTGATATAAATTATATTTAGTCTTAAATCAATTCAATTTTTTTTATTTTATTCGATTTTTTTTTATAGTTTGCCATGGGCAAAATTAGTCAAATTTTGAAGCTGATTGAAAAATGTTTGAATATTTTTTCTTTGTTATTTTTTGCGATTTATCAACACTTGAAGTAATCGGGAAAAAATTGATCAAATTTGCATATGTTGCTGCATATTCATAATAAACAAGCAAATGTGCAAGTCAAGCTGCCAATTCAACAACATCAACAACAAGAAAGTAAGAAAATAGTTTTTCAATTTTAGCACATATGTGTGCGTTTGTTTAACTTCAATTTTCTTTTCAATAAAACTTTTTTTTTTTTTTTTGTTGCTTTTCACGACCACAAAAACTTCAAACTGTCCAGAAGCAAACAATAAACTGCAACTTTGACAGAGTAAACAAGTAGCAAGTAGCACAAGAAGTTTTATTTTAAACAAATTTTGCATGCAGCATTTTTTTTTATTTATTTTTATAATAATTTTTATAATTTTTTATTTATTTTTTTTCAGCTATTTAAAAAAAAAAAAATTAACTTATCAAGCGAAATGCGTGAGTTTTGTGTTTATCTGCAATTTGTACAATGTTGCAACTTAAGTATGATACAACTTTCAATGCAAACTCTGAACTTTTGTATAAGCTATAAAAATATGTTTGGGGGATTAACAATTTTTTGACTGTCGCAAACTTCAATATGGTTTAACTTTCATTGGGCTCAAGTGTATATTTTTAAGTAGACGCGAGTGTATGCTCTCATCGTGGTTGCAGTTAAATTAAGTTTTGCTACACAGCAGAAAGAAAAATTTTTGCTACAAGTGTCAAAAGATAAATTTACATACATATAGAGCAGCAGCAGCAGACAAATCGTTGAAGTATTTTTATTTTCTTTTATTTTCAATTTGTCAAAAGAAACTTTTTAGCATAGCGGCATTGAATAAAAATAAAAATAAAAAAAATTACGTATCATAAGCTGCACCTGCTTGGCATACAAAATAAGCGTAAAGCTTAGCATGAAGTAAACCTTCACAATCCATAAAGCGATAGACTTCATTTTGTCAATTGCTTGGTTCATGCAACCAATATGAAGATTTTTTTCTTAGCAGTAGAAAAGATTGATGATGGTGAATGAAGATAGCGCTGAGATGGCTAGGCATTGGTGAATTATAGCTTTTTTATAGCTAAACATAAAATGAAAACAACTTTTAGGCTTGGCAATTTGCATAGATTTACATATTTGTTTTCGTTGTTGTTGTTGTTGTTGTTGTTGTTGTTGACTGCAACAAATTATGTGATAAAAGGAACTTTTAAATTGTTTGCTCGTTGAATGTTTTATATTTCTTGTGGTCACATAATTTAACTTATGATTTTTATCTACAGCAGCCATTTGTCAGCAAATCTTATAATTTTAATTGTAAAAAAAAAAAAAAATAATGAAAAATTCTTAAATTAAATTATAATAAACTTTTATTATTAGTTCAATTTAACAACAAAGTTAAGCTTAAGAAAACTTAAACGCATTCTGTAATGGCAGCGCGCATGCATAAAGTTGAATATAAATGAATCTTTTGGCCTACATAGAAATGATGCTACAGCAAACTAACATAACAAAAGCTAAATTCAACTGCGCCTGCGACAGAGACAGAGTGTGAGTGAATGAGAGAGAAACTGAAACTGAGACGGAATTCATACTTAAATGTTGGCGCTTTATGCAAATGTTTTATTATCCACTTGGTTAGATTAGCTTCGCGTGTGCCGCTGGCATATGCTGCGTATGAGTTATTTATTATTTATTTAAGCAATTCGTGCCTGCAAAATTTGACTTCACTTTGCTTCAATTGCCACATGCCAAAAGCATATACTTGAAATATGCATTAGAATTTATATAGTAGCAATTGCTTTATAAACTGCATGAAATTCGATTAAAAGTTCAATTTTAACAGTTCAACTAGCAATGAAAAAAAAAAGAGTTAAGAACTTTATAAACATTTTAATAGTTTTGCCAGAAAAACATACGAAATACTATTGTCAAATATGCCAAAGCCTGCTGTCAGACACTAAATACTTATTTGCCAAAAACTACAGCTATAAATATATATATATATATATAGTATATAAAGATATGTGTAGCATTATATGTACATTTGCACATGTTCGTAGTCTCAGTGGAATATGCGATTTGAGTTTTGTTACGTGTGGCCATTTTCTTAGCCAAATGGCAAACGGATTTACTTCTTGGCATAACCTGCAATAATATTTGTGCTTACCATAAAAAAAAGAGCAAAAAATAAAAGCCACAAAATTTCAGTTGTCTGACGCAATTGAAAAGCAACGACGAGAGTTGAGTGTAGAGTGTAGCATGCAACGAAATTGTGTAAAGTATAGAAGGTAAAAGTCTCAAGTGTTGATAGCAAAAGAATTTATATGCTTCGAACAATTCTTATGTGTGGTTAACATTTATCAACTGTAAATTATGTGTCGGCAAAAAGAAATCGATGATATGAAAACAATTGTTAAAATGCGTGTAAAAATAAAATAAAATTAAGCAGCGAGTGAGACATTTGACAAATAAAATTAAAAATTTGTAGAAATTTGTGAGTCTAAGCTAAACTTAAGTTAAACATAGTTTTTTTTTTTTTTATGCGTATGTTGTTTTGCGCTGAGTATAAAGTGTCCTGACATTATTCTCTACAAATCGACTTTGCTTTTTCAGCTGTTTCGCTTAGCAACAAAAAAAAAGAATCATGTTGCTATATATATATGTGTGTGTGTTTTTCTGTCACTGTATGCATTTTGATTTTGGTTTCATTTTTGCGTGTTCGAATATTTGCATAGCTAGCAGAAAATGGCAACCATTTGACAATTTTTAGCCGCCAAATGGCACACGCTGCATATATACTATAGCATATAGCTCACTCATGCATGTATTCATGGAGTCGCATTTGCAATTCCTTTTCCTTTCTTTTTCTGTGGCATGAACAACAAAAAAAAAAAAAAAAAACAAAGCGTATTTGTTTGTTGTTTTTTTATATGCATAATCAAAAGCTTTTGGTCTGGTCAAAAGTCTTGCTTGAAAAAATTATTTTTATTTTTTTTTTTTTTTATTTTAAAATTTTAGCAATTTCTTGTCAACTTTAATTATAATTATTATATAAATAATAATTTTCATCATAATTTGTGAGTTGTTTTGCCAGCAGTAGCAGCTGCTAATTATATTTTTTTTTTTATTGAGTCAACTCATTGCTGCATACAACAGCCAGAGAAATTAGCATTTTGTAAATATTTCCGCAAAACAAAATTTCATTACAAAATATTGCAAATTGATGTTGGCAACGATGCATTCAATTGAAATGGCAAATTAGTAGCATACATTTTAAGTGTGAATATTTCTAGCAATTTACATACTGTCTGTCTATGCCAATCATAGAATTTTCTATTTATTTATTTATAAATTTTCTATATTAAATGTTGATCAAATCATTTTCTGTAATAGAAATCATTGCGTATTTTATGTATGTTTGCAATTAAACATATTGAATTTATTTGCAATTAGTAAAGTTTCAAGTTGGCCTATATATAAAAATATATTTAGTTATTTTCATAGATAAAATGTGCAGTCTAATTATTGCATTTTAATTGCAGCTTCAATTACAAGAAAAACATTGCATGCTATAATTTATATATTGAATTCAAATGAATTTTCCAATTTGAATTAATGCTGCTTGATTCACATTTAGACAGGTAATGAATAAGCATGAATATGAAGTATGTATCTCTGCTTCATACTATATATATATATCTGTCTAGCTTTTTTTTTCTTTAGTATGACTATAAGTTATATATGTGTGTTATATGCTACTAGTATCTATATCTATGTTATTTCCCCTTTTCAAGTACTCAAAAAGGGCTTTTAACACGAACGTTGTTCATTAAAATGCCATTCAAGTTTGACGAGAATTCAATTACTTGTCTACTTCACGTGAGTGTGAACGAGCGAACGCACAAAAGTATGCTACAATTTTAGGCAGCACCACATGGGACTGGCCAAAATCAATGCTTGACTTTTTTTTTCAGTTGTAGCAGCAGCAGCAGCAAGTTATCGCTTACAGAATTCTTTAAAAACTTCACAAATTTAATATATTGTACATACTATGTGTAAGTTTAACTAAATTTAAGACACTCAGTCTTTCTAAGTAGCTTCAAATATAAGCATAGATATGTTCTACAGCTATGATTTGTCATAAAGCTTTTAGTGTACCGCAGGCTGACAAGAGCGAAATGTACAGCGCAAACTTCATTAGAGCCGACAGGCAACCAGGCAACAGGCAAAATGTCGTAGGCAGTTTTCTATGTCAATGAAAAACGTGAAGTGCATATGAAAACGGCATCAAAACATAATTGAAAGAGCAGGCGTGTCCATCAATAAAGTGTAAACCTGAGAAACATAAATCAATAAACTTGTAAAGTGCATAAAATGCACTTGAAATATTTTGAATTTACATCAAATAAATTGTAGAAATTGACATTGTACAAATTTGAGTGTTCACTTCAAAAAAAAAAATAATTCTTGAAAATATTTAAGAAAAATTAAAATGCGCTTGAAAATATTTAAGAAAAATTAAAAATCACTTGAAAATATTAAAGAAAAATTAAAATTCACTTGAAAATATTTAAGAAAAATTAAAATTAACTTGAAAATATTTGAATAAAATTAATAAGAATAAAATATTTAAGAAAAATTAAAAATCACTTGAAAATATTTAAGAAAAATTAAAATGCACTTGAAAATATTTAAGAAAAATTAAAATTCACTTGAAAATATTTAAGAAAAATTAAAATTCACTTGAAAATATTTAAGAAAAATTAAAATTCACTTGAAAATATTTAAGAAAAATTAAAATTAACTTGAAAATATTTGAATAAAATTAAAATACACTTTAACACGTGAAGTCAAGTGTCAAGAACTAAGAATGAGAGTGTAAGAAAAATAAAATAAATTGTAATAAATTTAAGATTTATTTAACATGCGAATTCAATATTAAACAGAGTTTTTTTTTCTTACTATATTATTGATGCTGAGCAGCTATGTGAAAAAAACCATGATTTGTCAGCTAAATATTTGATTTATTAACAACAAGTTCAAGGTTACATTTTTTTAAAAATTTTATTTTTACAAAATTCTTATCTGACATGAACAGAACATTTCTTTTTTTTTTGTGTTTTCGTTTTTGTAACTTGAGCAAATGTAATACAGAAGCTGACTCCTATATAAATAAAATTAGTAATCTTATCCTTGGGGGTAACATCTCTCAAATGGCAACTCATGCGGCGCAATTATGCTAACCTGGCAAACTCGACAATTTGTTTATATTTACCATATAGTATATCTTCAGCCAAAGGGACTAACACGTGTAGGGTTAAAAAAAAAAGGTTTCAAGTTAAGTTACAAGTTTACTAAATATAATTAATGTCAAGACGCTCTTGGATGTTCCCGGTTGTAAATTATATTCTAACTTAAGGTTAAGAATGCCCTAAGCCTTAAGAAATTTTTTCGTTGTTTATATATTTTAATAATTCATTTTAATTTTAAGACCTTGCCTGAAATGAAAGCAATTTCCGCAAGTTTATACTGCAACATGTTGATGGCCATAAGTAAGAACTGAATATTTTATTGGCATTCATTTTAATCGCTAGACGCAATTTTAAATATTTACTTTAAGATTTAAATTAAGATTATGTATACGGTCTATGTTGAAGGTACAAAATAAAGTCGCAAAGTGTCAAAGCATAAGGTTGCCCATGAAAACTGTGTTAAAAAAAAAAATTGTCAAAGTTTTTTTTGTTGTTGTTGTTGTTGTTGCTTGATAAGCTTTACGTGACTTTCTTAACATAAACATGATTGCTGTTGCCGCTGTGGAATTTCAAGTTAATGCTACAAGGACAAAGGACAACAAATAGCGTATGCTTCAGCTGGACATACGCTAAGGCTGTTGCGTAAACTAGTTCAAGGACACTGTAGACTGACTATAGGCAACGGCTGGTCAATAAGCAGCTGCTGATCAACTTTTACAACAAAAATTTCTTTTACTTAAGTTGAGTATCAAGTGGCAACAGTTGAGCATTTAAGACGCTTGTACAGTAAGTAAACAGTCAGCAATTTTCACATAAGCAAAAATATCTGTTACATATATATATATATATAAAATAAGCAGCAAAAAAAAAATACAAAAAACTCTTTGCTTTTATTTTGTATTAATTTATTTATATTTCTTAGAATTTTTTTTTCAAAGATTTTTTTGCTTAATTTTCTGAACTTCCCGACAAAGTTCAACAAGCGCGTGTAAAAGTTAAATATTTTTCTACAAATTTTTTTAACTTTGAATTAAAAGTAAATTTTCTTAGACCTTTTTTTTTTGTATGTTATAACTCAAATTATGTAGATAAATTTTGAAGTCAAGGCAATATTATCTTGACTAAGAAAAAAAAATATATATATATATTTTACGCAATCGTAGCTGACAAGCTGCGTATGTATCTATAGCATATTCAAAGCCATTTATACTAATGCAATCTAACACATTTCAACTCATATTTCAACCCGAAATGAGATAATAAATCATATTGTATTTTTTTGTTCTTGTTTTTGTTTTTTTTTCTGCGCTTCTTTTGACTTTCGATTTGCGTGTTATATGAGAAAGCAACACAAAAAAATTACAAAAAGATAAACAAAGGCTAAGGCGTCAGCATGACTTGAATATAATAGAATTTCTTTTGGATACGATATTGCGTAAATTTTAGAAATCATTTTTAGACAAATAAAAAAATCAAAAAAAAAATTGTATCAAATTTATATACATATTGCTCTATGAGAGAAGAATAAAAATAAATAAATAAAATATCTTCTATGCGTCGTTGAAAATTATTATACATATCTGACATTATACAAGTCTGACATTCATTACGATATTCGCCGCTTAATTGACATTTGATTAACGAACAATTCAAGCTGAGACACAGCTCTGTGCATCGTTACCATTGATAGTCAAGGCTGCCAAGGAAACGTTAATCACATCAGGAACTGCAAAAGTGCCAACCAAAAACAGACAGTCAGACAGATAGAGACAGAGAAAGAGAAAGAAAGAGAGACAGTGCTTTGAGGAACTTTGCAGTAAAGTCACGCAATGGCTACAGCTGACAACCAAGGACAGTGTCAAATTTTAATGAGTTTAATGGCCACAGGGAATAATTCACTGAACACAACAAAAAAAAAAAATAAATACAAAAAAAATTTTAATAAAAGAACAAAAAAAAAATCTTAAAATGTTATTTTAATGGCTGCAAATGTTTTTTAATTGCATTTATGTCACAATGTCAAAACTTTATTGCTTTACATTGAAACATAAAGTAGAATTTATGTATAAAACAAATTACGGCAAATGCGGAAATCGAAAACTTAGCAGCTCAAGGAATAATTTGCTAATGTTGCCTTTAAATCTTTGTTAACTATATAAAAACTTATATAAATTATTTATTTAATAAAAATATAATGAAAAAAATAAAAATAATTTTTAATTATAAAAAATTATATTAAACTATTTAACATTTAGTATAATTGATTATGTAGCAATAAAAATATATCTAAATGTATTCTTAAATTATTTAAAAATTTTTTTTATAATAATTTATGCAGTAAAAAAAAATGTATACAAATATTTATAAAAATTTTTAATTTTTCAATAAATTATTAAACTGCATAAAATTGATTTATAGAAAACAGAAAACACAGATATAAATTATTTAAATTTAATTTTTAAATACAAAAAAAAAATTAAAATAAATAAACACAGATATAAATTATTTAAATTTAATTTTTAAAATTTTTATATACAAAAAAAAAATAAAATAAATAAACCCAGATATAAATTATTTAAATTTAAATTTAAAAATTATATATTGACAAAAAAAAAATAAATAAAATAAACTAAAGACAAATATAAATTATTTAAATGTTCACATTTTATTAATATAAAAAATAAAAATAAAATAAATAAACACAGATATAAATTATTTAAATTTAATTTTTAAAATTATATATTGACAAAAATAAAAAATAAAATAAATAAACACAGATATAATTTATTTAAATTTTAATTTTTACATTTTATTTATACAAAAATAAAAATAAAATAAATAAACACAGATATAAATTATTTAAATTTAATTTTAAAAATTTTATATTTACAAAAAAAAATAAATAAAATAAATAAACACATTTATAAATTATTTAAATCTAATTTTAAAAATTTTTTATATACAAAATAAAAATAAAAATAAATAAACACAAATAAAAATTATTTAAATTTCAGTTTTGAATAAATTCTTAAGCTGCATAAAATTTTTGAAGATTAATTTATGCAATATTAAAAAAAAAAAAGTATAAAATATAATTTCTTTTCTTATAAATATAATTACAATTTTTGTACACTTTAAAAAGCATCAAGAAGAATTTGTCATGCTTGATTAATGCAAGCTTAAGCATTAATTATATATATATATAGCTTGACAAATTGACTGCTGAATTGACAATATTAATCTTACAATGTATCATTGCCAAACCTCAAAATTCCTTAATACTTAAGCTGTAAAATACCAAAAGCATTTAAGTTTCAAGACATCGTTAAAAGTCAATGCATCATTTGTTTAGTATCATTTTCACAAATTAGGCAACAGACACACTTCAAGACATAAATACACAAATAGCATTAAATGCATATGACAAATTTCAACTTAATTCAGTTAATTTTAGTTAGACAAGTGTCCTTTGTCTTAAGTAAGCTTTGAACTCTGTTGAACTTGATAGACAATGAGATGTTAGTTTATTTACTTTGTGTGGAAATTTCAATAGATACTTGCATGAAATATTAATAGTAAATTAACAACAGTTGCTTGACTTCACTTGATCAATTTGATTTTATTATAAAAATTAGTATAAAATTATAATGCTATATGTTATCATTAAATCGCATCAAATATTATTTTGATTTTTATTGTCATCAATATTTTATTGTTATTTATTTTTTTCAGTCAATTTTTTGTTTTTTTTTTTGGGTCAATTCAAAGCGATATCAGGTTTGAAATTACTGTTAATATTTTACGAGCCGGCAGCACTTTTCATTAATTTAATTAACACTTCCTTTTGTTCTGGCCACAAAAATAGCAGCAATTCGCACACAATGCCAGTCAAAGGCATGCGGAAACATATATATTATATATACTCATACTTATACTTTATACTGTTGAAGAGGGAAGGCCTGGCCTCAAGTCTTTCAATTGGGGAACCAAAGACAATAAAATTCGGTTTTTTTTTTATGGTTGTTTTAAATGCTTCGCCCGAAGACATTAAAAAGTCTTCAAGTCCTGCAGAAAGTTTTTGTTTGCTTTTCCGGCGCCGCGTTTTGTGGAATCCTTGAATACAATGAAAATCATCATGAATTATCATAATACGATATTATGAAGTTAGCATTGTTTTGCTTAGACAGTTCTTTCTACTTTTTTTTTTCTTCTTCTTCTTCTTGCAATTGTTTTTGTTGTTGTATTTTCATTGTGTATTTACTTTGACTGTAAGTTCACTGAACTTTTGCACTTGTAATTTTGTACAACATTCTTTTTTTTCATTTTTTTTTGTTTTATTTGACACTCAATTACATTATTAACAATTCCAAGAGGTCAGTCATACTTAGTATATACTCAAGGGAAGAGATCAACGGGACAACATTGAAATAAGTTAAATGGAAATGTGCAGCAATTTCTTGTAGATTCTTACTCAGCTTGCACGAAAATCATTTTGCAAAAACTTTTTGTTTCATTTTACTTATTCATAAACACTTTCAGAAGTATATGAATATATATACATATATATATATAAATGTATATACATATATATATATTTGAAAGTTTACGACAGACCGCACTAGCTACAGCGGAAACTTGAAACTCTCTCTTGCTTTGTGATTCTTGCGAAACCTTCGGGCGTAAAATGCACATTGAAATTTCGTAACTCACAATTTTCACAGCTGTTGATTAATTTTGCCGGCATTTGCAGTTCTGAAATTTAACAAAAAAAAAGTTTTAAATTGTAATTTCAATTGTGAATATTTGACTATTTTATTGATTTTATTAATTTTAATTAATTTTATTGATTTTATTAATTTTTATTAATTTTATTAATTTTATTAATTTTATTAATTTTATTAATTTTATTAATTTTATTAATTTTATTAATTTTATTAATTTTATTAATTTTATTAATTTTATTAATTTTATTAATTTTATTAATTTTATTAATTTTATTAATTTTATTAATTTTATTAATTTTATTAATTTTATTAATTTTATTAATTTTATTAATATTATTAATTTTATTAATTTTATTAATTTTATTAATTATTTAAAAAAAAAAAATTTTTTTGCAATTTATTAAAAAAAACAAAATCATACTAATAGAAAATATTGCTGTTGTTAATGCAGATCAAGAATATATATATATATGTATATACTTTTGTTCTTATATGCGTTACAAACACCAGTGCAAAATAAATATACCCTTTGTAAGTGTATCAAGTTCATTACTTTTCATTGACAATGATACTATTTAAACTATGATTAGAAAATTTCAAACATATTAAAGATTTCAAAATAATGAATTTTGTATAATTTAGTTTTTTTACTTTCTTCTTTTTATTCTTCAATATTGCATTCAATATTGCATTCAATTTATTCTATGAACGGTATTCATAGAGTTCACAACATGATTCAAGATTTTAAAACACATCATTTGTGGTCAGTGTTACGCGTTCGACGAGTACAATTGGCTTTACTTGCTATTTGCACTTTAATTTTGATTTTACATTTTCGAATACCAAATCAACAAATTAATAATTATTCAACGAACAGTATCGAATCTCAACGTATAGAGGATATACTCTTAGCGGAAATAAAACCTTCTCCAGGACGATCAATATTTTTTATTGAAACGAAATCTCATCCTACGGAATTACAGTATATTATGAATTTTACAGCACGACAGGCATGCTCTATAGAATCAGCAGCACGTCATAATCCAAATTTTCAAGTATTTGTTTTATTTGCCAGTCCAACATTTTTACCTAAAATTGGAGATCCCAGGAATGCAATTGTTGAATCCATTTTAAGCTATAAGAATGTACATTTTCGAGAATTGAGTCTCTTTAAATTTACAGAAAATACTCCTGTTCAGGAATGGCTTCAAAATGGCAAATTAGCTAATTCAAGGTATGTTATATAATATGTAGAAAATTTCTTAATCCTTATTGACAATTCTTATTTTTAGTTTTCCGATTGAACATACATCGGACTTTTTACGTTTACTATGTGTTTATCGCTATGGAGGTATCTATATGGATTTAGATACTATAGTGTTACGAAGTTTTGAAAATATTCCTTTGAACTTTGTGGGAGCTGAGAGTCCTGTTACCTTTAACAATGCCCTTATAGGCCTAGAACCTGACGGATTTGGTCATGAGGTTGGTGAACAATTTTTAAATGATTTTAAAAATAATTACATTGGTGATCTTTGGGCGCATAATGGACCCTCTTGCATTACTCGAGTTTTAATGAATACAATATGCAATACAACAGATTTTAATTTAATTCGTGATAATCGTAAGCAATGTAAAGGTTTTCGGGTATTCGATATGAGCGCATTCTATGAAATTAACTATGCAGAGTGGGCTCTTTTTTTTGAACCGAGGCATGCGGAGACAGCGTTGAAACGTATAAGTTCTTCATATTCGGCACATCTTTGGAATAAAATAAGTGGAGATTTTTTTCAAAATCATACATTACGAATTGATTCAAATGCTGCATATATTCAGTTGGCAGAAATGCATTGTCCTCAGGTCTTAGATTCATTAGATGAAGTTTTTTATTAATAAAAAAAAAAAAAGAAAAAAAAAATCATAATAAATCTAAAATATTTGTTTTATATTTTCTTGATCAATATTTATTTTTTCATGTTTTGCGTTTTACAATCTCAGTTAACACTAAAATAGATTTCTTCTAGGAAATGGAGAAATTTGACAAAAAAAAAAAAAAATATAATGTACACTTTCAACATATTGAATTGAACTGTTTCAAACATTGCGCAATGTATAACATTGTTATCTGTTATCTTTAGTGATATGAAAAAGTGAAGAAGAAAAGATAACAAAGCAATATATCAATCAATTAACTATATAAGCAATACTTGACTTTAGGATACCCTAAATACATATAAATATACATATATATATTACACTCACAAATTATTTATGACTATTATTCGACCAGTAATAACTTTTCTCTCTATAAACCTAATATACCCGATTAAGCTCTTTTTAATTGGTAAGGGTATAAAAATGATAACAAACATACAATTTTCAATGTTTCAGAGTTTATAACAAGCATTTCTATTCAGTCGAATATATTTAATGCAGCCGTAACATGATCGAGCAAACGCAAAATCATCAATTGTGTTTTCCGATTCGGTTCCGTTGCGTATTGTTTACTTTGCTGACATTATGTGTTTTTCTCTTGATGTTACTGCTAATAACAGATGACCAAAGAATTTATAATAATTTAATTAATACAAAATCAATAATAATGAAAACAAAAACAAGAAACAAAGCTACCAAAAATGATCTACAAGGTTTAGAAAATATTTTCCAAGCGAAAATTAAACCAATTTCAGGAAAATCTATATTCTTCCTTGACACAAAATCCCATCCATCCGATATGCAGTTTATACTGAATTTAACTTCACGACAAGCCTGTTCAATTGAATCAGCGGCACGTCACAATCCAAATTTTCAAATATTTGTTTTATTTAAAGGTTCAAATTTTTTGCCCAAAATTGGAGATGTACGAAAAATACTTCTAGATTCTATTTTAAGCTACAATAATGTGCTGATTCGTGAATATAATTTCAAAGAATTTTTACAGAATACTCCTATTGAAAATTGGTATAAAAATGGTGATCTTGCTAGTTCAAGGTATAAATTTCATTTTCATTTTTAATGTATGTTCCGTTATATCATGGTTTTTTTTATCTCATACAGCTATCAAATGGAGCATACATCAGATTTACTTCGTTTACTGTATCTATATCGTTTTGGAGGCATTTATATGGATTTGGATGTGGTGGTGTTACGTAGCCTAGAAAATGTAACCCTAAATTTTGTAGGAGCTGAAACTTTTGATAGCGTTAATAATGCAGTTATAGGTCTGCAATCTGATGGTTTTGGTCATCAGATTGCACAAATGTTTTTACATGACTTTCAAAAAAACTTTGATGGCAGTAAATGGGCTCATAATGGGCCCGGATGCATTACACGTGTATTAACTCAAATTTGTAATATAACAAATTTTAATCATATTGATAATAATCATCAGAGTTGCAAGGGATTTCGTATATTCAATGTTAATGCATTTTATGAGATTAACTGGTCGGAGTGGATAAATTTTTTTGATGTTAAGTTTGCAAATCAAACATTAGAGCGGATTAAGCATTCGTATTTGATACATGCATGGAATCATCTTAATTTCGATGTTCCGTTAAAAATTGATTCTAATGCAGCTTATATACAGCTGGCACAACAGCATTGTCCACGTGTCTTAGCTGCAACAAAAAAACTTTTTAAGACTTTTTAAATAAAATAATAATAATATAAAAAAAGAAATAAATCAATAAATGTTTTTTAATTTTTAATAATATTTTTATAAATTTTTAAAAATTTCAAATATAAATTTTTTTTTAATTTATACAAAAAATTAAGCGGAAATTGATAAATTACTTTACATTAATAATACTTTAAATTAAATCGCTGTGTAAATATTGTTTAATTTTTAATAATATTTTTATACATTTTTAAAAATTTCTAAATAGCAATTATTTTTTAATTTACACAATAATTGATAAATTACTTTAAATTAATAATAATTTAATAATAAAAAAAAATAAAATAAATCACTGAATAAATGTTTCTTAATTTCTAATAATATTTTTATACATATTTAAAAATATCAAATAGCGATTATTTTGAAATTCATACAATAATAGAGAGTAAATATTTTTTAATTTCTAATAATATTTTTATAAATTTCTAAAAAAAATTTAAATAGCGATTATTTTATAATTTATACAATAATAGTGCGGAAATTAATAAATTACTTTGCTTAATAAAATTAAATCACTGTATACATTTTTTTTAATATTAAATAATATTTCTATAAATTTTTAAAAATTTCAAATATAAATTATTTTTTAATTCATACAAATACAGCGGAAATTAATAAATTACTTTGTTTAATAATAATAAAAAAAAAATTAAATCACTGAGTAAATATTGTTTAATTTCTAATAATATTTTTATAAATTTTTAAAAATGTTAAATAGCGATTATTTTAAAATTTATACAATAATAGGGAGTAAATATTTTTTAATTTCTAATAATATTTTTATAAATATTTAAAAAAATCAAATAGCGATTATTTTATAATTTATACAATAATAGTGCGGAAATTGATAAATTATTTTACATTAATAATACTTTAATAATAAAAAAAAAAAAAATTTAATCACTGAATTAAATCACTGAATATTAAATATTTTTTAATATCTAATAATATTTTTATAAATTTAAAAAAAAAAAATCAAATAGCGATTATTTTTTAATTTAGAGCTGAAATTGATAAATTAATTTGTATTACAATCATAACCTTTACTGAAATCTAATCACAATTCTTCAATATATAAGTCACCCAAAGTGTTTAATAATACGCGTCCAATGCTTTACAGATTGTAATGTTCATAGTATACGATAACAAAATGAATTAATCAATAAACACGAGCTCATACACGTGTGAAACTTTTTCAGTGTAGATTATATAAATAATCGATAGATAAGATCGCAACTAACAAAAACTAAATTGTCTTCACATTTTATTTTTTTTTATATTTTTAATTTTTATAATTTAAATAGAAATCAAAGAAATAATATATTTAAATTGTTGTCACTATTGATTCTCATGAAGTTACAGAGCTAATTTTAAACTTGCGACTTCATTGCAAAATTAATACTAACTGATATATTGCGAAACTCTTTGTTTAAACGTCTACTCATATCACATTAGTAATAAAGTTCTTTTAGTTTTTTTTTTGTTATATGTATAATATTTACTCATTTGTTGATAACTGTCATTACTTAACACAATTTCAGTTGATGACGAAAGCACAAACACAAATTACATTTCTATTTAATCATAAATTTTAATTACTTTTAATGAGCATGAAAAGTATAGCAAGTGAGTAACTTTATCATATTCCGTTAAATAAGATAGTGTATTTATACGATTTCTATGGAAAAAAAAGTGATAAATAAATACTACCCATTCATGGTAGAAATGTGACTTATCAAGTGTTATTCTTTTAGTATTGCTCATTGCGATCGCAACATGATCCAATGTATAAAAAATTGTCAATTGTATCAGTTAGTACGTGGTCGACGATTATTATTAATTTTACTTGCATTTTGTACAGTTTTATTAATTATAACACTAAGTTCTCAACAATTAAGAAATTTTAATGAACAAACTAAATGGATAATAGAAAGAGACACATGGATAAAAATTAAAAATGAGCCTAAACCTATTGAGGATGTACTTCAAGCGGATGTAAAACCATCGCCAGGACGAACAATATTTTTTTTGGAAACTAAATCTCATATAACAGAATCACAATCACAATCACAATATATTATGAATTTAACGGCACGACAAGCTTGCTCTATAGAATCAGCAGCACTTCATAATCCAAATTTTCAAATATTTGTTCTGTTTGCCAGTCCAACATTTTTACCTAAAACTGATGATCCAAGGAATTCACTTGCTGAAGTCATCTTAAGCTACAGAAATGTAAATGTTCGGAAATTGAATCTTTCGACATTTGCAGAAAATACTCCAGTAAAGGATTGGATTAATAATGGCAAATTAGCTGAATCCAGGTATTATATATAAAATTTAACTATTTTTATTGTACACTTCTAACAATTTGTACTTCTAGTTATTTAACGGAACACACCTCAGATTTATTACGTTTAATAACTTTATATCGCTATGGAGGTATATATATGGATATGGATATTTTTGTGCTACGCAGTTTTGAAAATGTACCATTGAATTTTGTGGGAGCTGAAAGCAAAGCTAGTGTCAATAATGCCGTTATAGGCCTAGAATCCAATGGATTTGGTCATTCGGTTGGAGAATTATTTTTAAATAATTTCAAAAATAATTTTGATGGTAAAAAATGGGCACATAATGGACCCGCTTGCATTTCAAGAGTTTTAACTGAAATTTGTAATTCAACTAATTTTGAAAATATACTTGAAAAACCGGATAATTGTAAGGGTTTCAGAGTATACAATGTAAGTGCTTTCTATGAGATACGTTATCCAGAATGGAAACATTTTGTTGAGCCAAAATTTGTAAATGATACGCTTAAACGAATTAAGGATTCATATCTTACACATATTTGGAACTATATGAGTGCAAATTATTTTAATAGTCGATCCTTAAGAGTTGATTCAAAATCAGCCTTTATACAGTTAGCAAAAGAACATTGTCCTCGGGTCTTAGCTGCGACCAAAGAGTATTTCATTTAAATCTGAAATATATATATTATGAAATACTTTATACTTCAAAGACTGTAAATTTAAATCAATTTGTTTATTAGGCTAAAAAAAAAAAATAAAATAGTAATTATTGCTAATTGTAATTATAGATTTTATAAAATAAATAAAAAAAAAATAAATTATAAATTTTATTAATTTTTTATTGTCTTATATTATTTGTCGTATTAATTTAGAAAACACAACATACGAACAATGCCGGGCAATACTTTATCAACTGGAATTATAGCAATGATAACAATATCAATGATAACAGCTAATGCAGCTGAGTAAATATTTGAGTAAATATTGACACTATCAATGTTAATATTGCAAACAAATGTCTAGAACTATACAGAACTGAACAATATTATTTTAAACTTTAGTTATATATAAACTTTAATGTTGTGACGACATGATTATTATAAGATCGAGAATTTCATTAATTAGCTTTGTATTGTTCATGAAACGTTTTCTAATACTTTTTATTATATATAATTTATATGAGTTTCTACACTTAATCATAAATAATCCTATTACAAAATTATATGAATGTTTTTTGGATACACAATCAATGGATTCGCATGATGTTAATCTACTGCCATTAGAGGATATTTTATATTCGAATATTAAACCAACACCGGGACGTAATATATTTTTTCATAAAACTGAATGTTATTCGTCACAGTTACAGTATATAGTAAATTTGACGGCACGAGAAGCATGTGCTATAGAATCAGCCGCATTACATAATCCAAATTTACAAATTTATGTTGTATTTGCAAGCAATGTTTACATTTCCAAGGATGCTAAACAACGAAATCCAAATACGGATGCAATTTTAAGTTATAAGAATGTGCATTTCCGACAATTGAATCTCTGGAGATATGCTAAAAATAGTCCTATTGAGGATTGGATGAAAACCAAGCAAATATTTCAAGCAAGGTATTTTTTTTTTCTTTATTTGAATTCTATTTTTTTTTCATATTTGTAATATGTTTTTTATACTCGGTGCCCATTGGGTACCAAGAGTATATTGGGTTTGTGACAGCAGCAAAGGAAGCCCACCCATAAGGAAGCGTAGCCGACTCCATAAAGTATATATATTTTGACTCAGGAGATTGTAGCATGTCCGTCTATCCGTCTGTACGTCCGTATGAACACACAGATCTCGGAGACTATGTATAAGAGCTAGAGACTTGATTTTTTTTGCAAAGTGCTTGTATTAGTTGCAGGCAGATCAAGTTTATTTTGTATTTTTGCCACGCCCCCCACCGCACCCACACCCAGACAAGCTACATGACTGAAATTTGGTACAAAATTTTAAATATGTTTATCTGGAAAATATGTGAAAATTTGGTACAGATCAGATAATTAACATGGAAGTTATACACATTTCAAAAACCAAAAATTGAGAGGCGTCTCTATATACATGTACTTTGGGCACCGAGTATTAATAGTCCAGCGTACTCGACTATAACTTTCTTACTCGTTTTTTATAAATTTTAGCTTCTATACAGCTCATATATCGGATGTGCTACGTTTGCTAAGTCTTTATCATTTTGGTGGCATATACATGGACTTGGATGTTATAGTGCTACGTAGCTTTGAGAATTTACTTCCAAACTTTATGGGAGCCCAAACAGATAAAATTATTGGAAATAGTATTATAAGTCTAGAACCCAAGGGATATGGTCATCATGTTGGAGAACAACTTTTACATAATTTTCAAAGACATTTTAATGGCGAAATATGGGGCCAAAATGGACCCAAATGTTTGTTGCGTATCATGAATGAAATTTGTAATACAGATAATATAAAACTTATGCTAAATGATCGTAATCGTTGCAATAGTTTCAGATTACATAATATTAGTGATTTTTATGAGATAAAAAGTACAGATTGGTATCATTTCTTTGAACCGTTACTCGCTGATAGTACATTAGAACGATTAAGTAAATCATATGTGGCACATGTATGGAGTCATTTGAGTAATACTTGGAAACTAAAAGTTAATTCAAATGCAGCTTATATTCAATTAGCTAAAAAACATTGTCCCAGGGTGCTAAACGCAACAATAGAATTTTTTTAATTAAATTAATTACTATGTTATGTTATATTTTTTATTACTATTTTATTTGATTTTATTTATTAATAAGTTTATTAATTTTTTTATTATTTATTAATAAGTTCGATTAATTTGCAAATATAAGCATCTCACACATCAGAGCGAATAATCGGAGCGGCAGCGGCGCGGAAATATAATTA
>JBAMBR010003767.1:0-29653 GCA_037044475.1 Zaprionus obscuricornis
AGAAATATGTAAACTTACATTAATAGCTAACATGAATAACATTAATCTGTAACATTGATCTTTTTGTTGTTACTGTTACTTTTACTGTTTACAACTGTCAATTGTCAACTGACAAGCAGTGGTAATCTGAGTTTATTGCCCAAACAATTTCACTTTTTATGAAAGGTGAATGAAAACTTAAGCCAAAGTAGCAACAGTCTAAAATCAGAATTCAGAAATCAACTTTACATTTGTTTCTTCAACTTTTGTTTTTATTTTGTTTGCATTTGTCTTTTTTTTTTGGTATTTGTTTTTCCATGGAGCTTTAAGTGTTGTATATCTCTAACCATGGTTGGCCTCATGCCAAATGTGTACATTATTGTGCGGGTTCTCGCCACATTCCGTTGCGACGCTTTTAGCGTTTTTAGCGTGTGGGGGGACAAACAACATTGATAAGTAGCCCGGCAACATGACAGGTCACTTCATTTATCAGAATTTATGGACGCGCAGACATGGCAATTGAAGCTGCAGGTGTTTTTTTTTTCAGCTTCTTTTTCTGCTTTTCTTTTCATTTTTTTTTTGTTTTTTTTTTTTGTTGTTGGTTGAATGTTTCACAAAGTTGGCAACAATTGATAATTTGCACTTGGCCTTGGACTTTTTGGTTGCGAGGGTCATTCAATTGATTTGATCCGCTGCCAAAGATTATCAAAGTCAGCTCTGAGAACGAACACGAAAATGGAGTTGTCAAGCGTTGTAGACGTTGTCCAAGGACGACTAAAAACAGCTTGACGGCTGGGCAATGGGGACTGTGGACAGTGGACTGAGTATTGGAGATTTCAGGACTGCAGTAAAGAGAGAAATAAAAAATGTGCTGCCGATGCGTCAGGCATCGTTTGTTTGTTTGGCATTTGCTTTGAACTAATCTTAGTCTCTGCATCATTGTTATTATGTCATGTCTGTGGCTTCATCTATTGCTCAACGGCATCCTACTGCTTGCTGGCTTGTTGTCGTGCTGTTATACGTCCTTCCTTCCGAACGGCTTCAGCTTGACTTAGCAAGATAAATCAGTTAAAGTCTTTCATCTGACAGCTAGAATAGATATAAATCCTACTCACGGCAGTTTATTAAATGGATTTATTTTTGCATCGCACAAAGCACTGAAAGCATATCCCTTTGTCAGGGCGCAGCTTTATCAATCTACTCAGCTGAGAGCAAGCTTCTTCATCGTCTTCTTCATCTTTTTACATTCCCAGCCTTTTTTTTTTATAACATGCATAAAAATGTTGGATAAATTTTAAAGCCAAGCGAAACGTTTGAGAATGCAACGACACAATACAGAATCACAAAATCAAATGCTCTCTCGAGAAAGAGCGAGAGAAAAAGAAGAAAAAAGAATGCTGAAAGTGCTAGAGCGGAAGGCTTAGCTGAGCCTTAAGCATTGCTGTCACGTAGTTTTGGTTAAGGACAAATGCATAAAACGCAGCCGAGAGGGAAAATATGTGTTAAACATAATCAAGAGAAACTGAATATGATGAACTTAATATACATTGTAAACATATATGTACATATAATATTTATTTAATGTTATTTCATATGAAAAATACATTTTATAATTTTTCAATAAATATAAATAATTTAATTTAATAAATTGAAATAATTAAAGTTGAATTTAAATTCTATTTAATTTAGATTTATTTAATAAATTCGTTTTAAATTGAATATAATTGAATATGATTATAAATTAATTATTGATAATAGATAAACTTAAAATGAAAAATAATTGAATATAATTTTATTAATAATTTTATTTTACTATAATTGCTATAATTTAACCAATGTGTAAATAAATTGATATTGACTCTAATTTAAAAATGCTATAAAAAATTTGCTATAAAAACTACGCCATAATAAAACTAAATATATCATTAGCGCTGTAAAGTCTTTAGCGCTTTCGCAAGGTCTTTAAATTATTTATTAAGCAATTTTGATTACGCCTGGCAAATACTTTTCTATCTCTCACAGTAATCGTGGTGCTACCCCAAGCGTCATGCCTCATTGTGTACCTCCTGCTATTTATTCACTTTTCATAGTGTTGACCCCATTTTTTTGCAGGCTTTTGATTTATTTATGAGTAAAAACGCAAAATGCCATTAAAATGTTGAAAATATGCTGCAATTTTTTTATTGTTCTATGCCCCAAAAGTCTAACAATAAAAAAATATTTAATGCATACGCGAAGCGTTACACTAATGTCATTGTTAACAGAGCAAAGCTTATATTCATGCTCTCTCTCTCTCTCTCTCTCTCTCTCTTTCTCTTCCTCTTGCTCTCACTTACAGTTGCGTTCCCTTGAATTCCCTCTCTGAATGTTCCCGCATATATGGTAAGCACTGTTTCCCTTTGATGTGTTCCCAGTCACAGTTTCACGCCCACGGCACTGTTACAATATATAGCTCGTAAAACCCTTTTCTGGTAGAGCCGCATTTATGTTGCCCACACGTGATATTTATGTGCTTGCATTTACCCGACTGCCACGCCCACCGTCGACGTTTCGTCGTCTTGGTCGTCTTTTTATGCTTATCCGCAGTCCGCGGCATTATTTTTTACTACTCCAAGACAAAGACGATGACGAAAACGAAGACGATGACGAAGAGATGGAGAAAGGTGAAGAAGGTCTAAGAAGAAATGAAGAAATGCGCAAATAAAATGAATGCCAAAGGAAAGTTGAGTATAAAACTGAGAAGGAGACAGAGGGAGATAGAGAGAGAGATAGATGACAGAGATAGGCAGAGAAATATATGTATATATAGTCTGTTCCTGGGGCCTTTGGCAATCCTTTAAAAGTCACGTAACGTGAAAATCAGCAGTTGCTGCTATTGCTGCTGTTGTTGGTTGCCTCTTTAATTATTAATATTTAATTAGACGTTCTTTTTATGCCCCAAGTTGCAACAATTGCGTTGCAGCTAAACACGTGATGTGCCAGCTCAACACACACTCAAACACACATATGTATATACAATAATAATAAGAAAATAACAGCCACAAATAGTCGCTGTCAATCAGAGTAAAAGAAATTTGATTAGTTCTTTGAGTATGTGTGAAAGTGCGAAATCATCGTGTTTACCGACGACACAACGACACAACGACGCAACGATGTGACGATGAGACGATGAGACGACGACGACTGCGAAGACACAACGTTCGGTACTTGACGGGGGACTTCGTCGACATGTGATTGCAAATTGTTGATAAAACGCAATTAGAACATGCATAAAAATAGAACAAGTACCAGATCAAAACTATGCTCAGAAAGGCATATGAAAAGAGATAGCAAGAGAAAAAGAGGAAGAGAGAAAATAAATCAGTTTAAGCTTAGATGAAAAGAATGTCAGATACAAGATGCATGTGGAGATAATACCCAAATCTCGAAAGCAGAATGAAATAAAACAAGTAAGAAAGCTATAGTCGAGTGTGATCGACTATATAATACTCGGTGCCCAAAGTAATATTATATATTTATTTAGTTCGTGCTGCGCACTCGCCAATTTTAAGTTAATTTAAAAAAAAAATAAAAGAAATAAAAAAAAGATTGTCTCGAGAATCGAACCGCGGAGCCTCAGGCACGCGAGTTCAATTTTTTTTTTTTTTTTTCACTTTTTTTTTTTTTTTTTTTTTTTTTTTTTAAATGCTTTCTTCTTTTTTTTTTTTTTTTTTTAGCAAGCGTACGCTATAGAGACGCCTCTCAACTTTTAGAATTTGAAATGTGTATAACTTCCTTGTTTATTATCCGAATTCAGTACTGTAACTTGGCTGGGTGTGCTTAAAATCGTTTTTATCGATTTATGGAGGCGGAGGGGGGCGTGGCAAAAATCCAAAATAAACTTTATCACGCCTGCAAATACTACAAGCACATTGCAAAAAAAATGAAGTCTCTAGCTCTTATAGTCTCCGAGATCTGTGTGTTCATAATGACGTACAGACGACAGACGGACATGCTCATCGACTCGGCTGTTGTTTCCTGAGACAAGAGACAAATGGACTTTATTTTTTTTTTTTTTTTTTTTTTTTGGTATCATACATTTGCTCTTGTCACTAACCCAATATACTCTTGGTACCCAATGGGCACCGAGTATAAAAATAAAGATTTAACAGAGATGCCAACAGTTACTTTGAGTAAAAAAGAAGAAACTTACTAACTTAAACGGATTGTGCAGATTATCTTATATAATTAACATTGCCAACTTTAACAGTGCTATGTTGTAACCTTTAACAGAATTGTGGAATGCTAACAGCTATTGCTAACAGACAATCAGTCATAGATGCTAACAGAGCTGCATAATGTTAAAGATTGATTGAACTGTTAACAGCTGTGTTAACTAATCTCTTTGTAGTTTTATTAACAGTGACAGTAACAGCGAACCTAAGCAATTCTGTTAGTTGATCAGTTAGAAGAGCTGTTTCATGCAACAGTGCTGTTACTGTAAGACATTACTTTTAAATGTTGAATAACTTATGTTAAATATAAGACATACAAAAATATATTGAAATATTATTAAGAATTAATTTATATTAATGGAAAAAGAAAAAACGACAAACGACAAATAATATAAATATTTTATTGACATACGGAAAAGACATAAAGCGCATTGTGGTCCATTTTGAAGCCACAACATCAACAAGCGGAAATGCAAATCAAGCGGAAAATTAGTTTGCCAATTGAAATTAAAATGAATAGGGAAAAAAAAGTTGTTGTTGTTGTTGTCGATAATGTGAAATAGTTGGCAATAATTAGCAGCAACTTATGCAATGACCACAATAAATTGCCTAGAAAACTATTTGAAACTAGTGCAAACTACAACCATTAAATGATAGCTGCTAGACTGGGTGGAAGTAGGGATAATAATATGGTATACCCTTTGTCGATAGCAACTGTAAAGGGTATCATATTGTTTAGCAGAAAACGCACTGTCATTGACAGCTTTCAAAAATAAAAATAAAAAATATGCATTAATTTATGATATTTGCATTTTGCTCGTCTGATGAAACAGAACGTTTTATCATATGAACAATAACATCTATATATTGTATGGTATATATAATATATAACTCTAAATATATGTAGAGAATATGAGGGGAGAATGGAGATGGACATGAATTATTTTGGCTGATTTATCACCATTAAGTTTTACAATGGACGCCTCTTTCGAAGAGCCAAAAGCGAAATGAATAATGACAGCAAAAATTAGCTGGGGATTTTTTATGTTTATGTGAAATTTGTGATTCCTTTTTTTTACACTGGCCCCATTGGGGCGTGCCTATGGGTTCCGTTGGTTTTTCTGTTTAATTTTAGTTGTTTTTTTTTACCATGAGTAATTGAAAAGCTGTCGAAAAAAAATACCCAATGCCAATTTTGATTGACATGGGAGGCGTTTGAGGCATCGTCTGCTGCTGCTATCTAACAATTTGCTGATTTAATGCTAAATTTATGACAGACACATGGTGAAACTTATCGAAATTAAAACTAAAGAAATAAGAAATCATTTTACTTGTTTAACACAAAACTTCAACAGAGTTCAGTTCGTACAGTTCGATAACAATTGTGTCTGGCAATTAATAACTTAAAATCAATATCGTATCGGATCATATTATAGCGTATCGTATCGTATATAGTATATCGTATTCTACTATATCGTATTCTCGTCTCGTGCGTGTTACTGTGTGTGTGTGTGTGTGTGTGTTTTCTTTTTTAAATTAATGAATTGAATTGATTTGATTTTCAATTATATTAATTACAATGTATCGCAACGCTATGCAAAAGGCATTGGAGCTAACAAAAATTGATGTTAGCTTCGAGTTTGAGCCAAGTATACTCAACTGTGAAAGAACGAATACGCAACGCAGCAAATTGGCAACATTGATGCACTGGCTCCGTCAATTGCACGAGAAACCGCCGGAGCCCATACAATGTGACTATATGGGTAAGTTGACCCCAATTTTCACTCTCTCTCTCTCTCTCTCTCGGAGTATCTGCAAACTTATAGCTGTCACTCTACAGCTGCCAATTCTCTCAATTTAGGCTTTAAGTCCAAACAAAACAAGTAACACAACAATCGAGCATAAATTTAGGAATTGGTTTTGCTATTTTGTTCAGCTCCAAGCTAAATACAAGTGATGTGTCCATCCAGTGTGCGGGCGGAAAGAAGGAAACAATGTCGATGGGTTGGTTTTTTGGTTTTGGTAATGCCATTGTTTGGCCATTTACTTTGCTTGACCTTTGGAATAGAGCTGAGGGGGACTTTTATGAAAGCTTATAGCGACTGTGTCAGCAGGCTACAAATTATTTAGATATCAGCACATTTGCCAATGTGAGTGCAAGTGTGCGTGTGAGTGAGTTTGCTGGTGCGGGTGTGGGTGCGGGTGTAGGTGCGGATGCGGATGCGGGTGCGGGTCCTGGTGCTGGTGCCAGTGTGCGTGTGTATGTGTGGTAATTGCATATGTATGGCATCGTTATGCAAATATGCAATCACAAAACTGTCAGGATATGAGTTGTTATACGCTCCAAATGTATATTATGTATGTACATACTATATATGTATGTATATGCTATGTGTGTCCATAAACTATATTTGGTTTTCAGCAGCCTCAAAATCCTATTAGATATTGTCATAGCAAACAATAATTGGGAATTAAAACAAATTGTAATTGCTTGTCTTTAAGTAGTAGAAACAGTAGAAACATATTTAAAATCAATATTATGAAAAGAAAGCAAAGATATTTTCGGCGACGCGAATATTCTGATACTTTTGCAGTCTTGGAAGAAAACTTTTCTCATACAAGTTCATAGTTCTGTTTGTTTCAGACTTATATACAGCTTATGGATATAGGAAGTTAAAATATAACAGTCAATGGATTTTCTAGAATTAAAGAAAATTTGAATTTCCATTACCACTAAAATACACGACAAACATATTTTGCAGGACTATGTAAAATAACAGAGCTAATAAGTTTTTGTAAATTAACAGAGCTATGTATTATAACAATTATGTATATTAACAGAATTATGCAAGTTAACAGAGTTATGCAAATTATCATAGCTATTCATTTTAACAGAGTTATGTTAATTACTATTACAACTTATGCAGCTGCTTGCTGCTAGCTTCTTTTCGCTTGGTATTTCATAGTGACACTAAGGAGATTACGGCATGTTTGGCTCTGATATAATCTGCAATTTTTTCGTGGTATCGGAAATTCAAATTATATCCAAAATTAATGTATGTATAATAACAGAAGATGTTTTCTGCTATCTTCTGTTCGCCTGGTATTTCATAGTGAAAATTAGTTGGATTTGTCATTTTTCTATCTGATATGATCAGCATTTTGTTGCGTTTTTGAATTGTTTATCATAATAGAAATTATTTTATTTATATGAAATATTTTATAAAAAAAATGTCTGTAGATTGCTTTATTATAATTATTAAAATTAAAAATTTGTTTTAACGATGTTTTCATATTCTTACATTTATATACGAAAATTGTTTCTATTGTTCCAATTCTTGCAATTGTCCCTATGGCAGCTATACGATATAGAGATGCGATTTATTTATATAAATACTTAAAACGTATTATCTTAATGTGTTCAATTTATAAATCTTGGAGAAGTCTCACACTATGCTGTATCTGTAATTGCGGCAACTAGAAACTTTTATTAAAAAGTTTTCTAACACATTTTGTGATGCACATTTTGTTTAATGTATGTGTGTGTTGTGTATGTGTATGTGTATGTGTATGTGATACTGCAACTGCAGATATAATTGTGGTGTTGCCATAAACATCTCTGTGGTAGCCATAAAAAACAGTCGTAGCAATGTGTTGAAACTCATGCATAAATAGTATGTAGTTTTCCGGCCGCACATTTTCATTGCGTGCTCGTTTTTCTTTTACTTCCTGAACTTTTTTCTTTCCTGTGTATGTGCTTTATTTATTTTTTTTTTGGTATTTACTGTGTAATTTGCACAGCATTTTTCAATTTTATGACGGAAATGAATGACGTTGTAATTTATGTTATGGAAGGCGAATAAAGAGGCGTGTCAGCAGTGTGGGTATTGAGGAAGGAGCAGGGAGAAGGAAGGAGATGGAGATGGAGGAATGGTGTTAACATTGCTGTTGATGTGGGCGTGGCACAGCAATAAACTGGCATAAAGCAACATCAGCTGTCAGTGAGAATCCTTGCTACGATTTACTTTTGTATTTTCAAACAATTTTTCTTTGGTTTTTCTTTTTTTTTTTGTTTTTTAAATTTTTTTTTTTTTTTTTTGTCACGGCTTTGCGGTCGTTGAATTTGTGCACATTATGTTTCTCAAAATTCTCAATGTTTTCATTTTGTAGTTAAGAAAATTGAAAAGTTTGTAAATCCCTTAAAAATAATACGTCAAATACGAGTCCAAGCTAAGCATGTTCATGTGAATGATGGCACATTGAACTGTTCATATTTATCTACAAGTATCCATCTATCACACTATGATAAGCCCCTGATGATATAGCGAGTGCTTCTCCCCAGTGTTTAGATATGAAAGGAAGCATATACAAAACTATAGCTACTACTTGATGGCTTTGTTACAACTCTCTGTCACTGTCTCTGTCTGTGTTTTTGCTGCCTCTTTTCTGCTGTCTATTGTATTGTGCTGTAGCCAACAATCGTACATCGTATATCAATCATTGACGCTTATCGCTATCGTAAAGACTTTGACAACTTTTTGACGAGTTCGTCTTAGCTGCCACTGACACAGCGCAGTGGCGTAGCTCAAGTGCCTGACTTTATGGGAAGGGGGATTAGTTTAGATATTGCTTCATATATATACACACATATATATATTTATTTACAAACTTAATCAGCTATTAGAATGTGCAGTGTTCTTTATGTAAGCCAATAAAAATCATTGAAACTTTTTATAGTCAGTGCCAAGCACCAACTAAAAGTTATGAAGCGTCTCCACAACCTCAACCTCAACCTACATCTCGCCATAGCACTTTTTCATATTTCTTTTCTTGCTAGGCTTGTAATTTATGCACACGTTAAGCAGCTCATAACGATTAAGTTAAGTTCTGTTGAATTAAGTTGAATTCATTTCTGTTTCCCTACTGCAACGCGACACTTTTATTTCTATATCTCTCTCTCTCTCTCTCTCTCTCTCTCTCTCTCTCTCTCTCTCTCACACACACAGTTTAGCATTCTTTTTCTGCTACTTGCCTGACAAAGTCATGAAAACTAATTCATTTAAAATTTACGAGCCAAGGCATTTCATTTAGATCATTATATGCATTATGTCCTTTCAAGAAGAATAAGAAGAAGAAGAAGCAGAAACAGACAATGTCGAATGTCGGCACTTTCCGTAAATTGTTTATAGCTCAAACTCATTTGATTTGGTTGCCGCGGCAACAGCTAAGTAGTTCTAGCTTCTGCTATTATAGAGTGTGCCATTTGCTATAAACAAAATCGAATTATTTATAGCCGAACATAACAATTCAATCAATTTGACTTGCATCAACTGCATTTGGTGTCTTTTTATTTTATTTTATTTTTCAAGTATTATTGATTTTAGAGTTTTTTTTTTCATTCTATTGACAACAAAGCTAAGTATATATTTTTTTTAGTATTTTTTGTTCAAATTGCTATTATTGATTTTAAGATTTTTGTTTAATTTGTTTTTAGTATTGTAAAGCATTATTGAGCTTCAGGTTTTCCTTTATATATTTTTTGTAATATATTTTAGGTATTTTTTAACTAGATTTTAGTATTTTTTTTTTTTGTAATTTCAAGTGATTTGAAAGAATGTGTTAAAGAATATGATGATATTTTTAGATATTTTTCAGTATTTTATTTATAATTAACTTATTTTTGTATTTTTTAGTCGTTTTCGGCAAAGAAGATTATTATTTTTTTGGTATTTTTGTTAGTATTTAATGCTTAATAACTTGCTTTTTGAATATTTTGTATTTTCAAGAGCTATTGCATTTAAGGATTTCGAAAAAAAAGATAAAATACCAATGTACTATTTTTTTTTTTTGGTATTTTAGGCAACAAAAAAGCTATGTATAATTTTGGTATTATCTTTTTTTCTATTAGAATTTTTTAGTCTCACAAACATTTAAGGACTGGAGCAAAGCTGCTTGTTTTTATTATTTTTTAGGATTTTTAAGACATGTTAAGTTTAGTATTTTTTTCTCTTAAAATATTTGATATTTTTAAATATTCTTAGCATAATACCCATGTTTGTTAGTATTCTTTTTAAATTTAATTGAGCAGGCGACAAAGAATCCTAGTATATTTTTGATATTTTTAGTATTTAATGTGTATTTCGGTCACACATTCAATATTTTATAGCGTATACAACATGTCGTATAATGTATTTATATATTGTCTCGTGCCTGTTTTAGCTTTACCAGCGTGTAGCATGTGCCAGTTGCGTGCTGTTGTTTTGTACAACTCTCGTGGCAAGTTAGATAACACAAGGATAAGATTTAGAAAAGACTTGAATAAGAATTGGATTTGTCTTGGACAAGACAGTGACAAGATTAAGATTTGAGTTGACATAATACTAAATAATACGGAATAAACCTGGAATACAAATTGAGCTATATCTAGATAAAACAAGACAAGACAGAAGAAGTGGACTGAAGAATCTCTACCATTGAGACTACCCTTAGTCATTATAAAGTATAGGTAAATACAGCAAAGAATATTTTGTTGTTATTGTGTTTGTTGTGTTTTGTGCCTTTATCCTGTAGCCTGTGTAGCCCTGCGTGCTTTTTCTAGCGTTTTATTGATTATGTTCTACGTTTTATGTTCAACTGCCTGCTGCCAACTGACAATTCCCGTAGCTCCTCGATCCTCGTCTGAATTAGAGAGAGAGAGAGAGAGAGAGAGAGAGAGCAAGAGAGCAAGAGAGCAAGAGAGACACTTGCTACTTAGTTGTATTTCAATTGGGAAGCATGAGAAGATCAGGAGACTGTAAGGGGAGACGGGAAACTGACATCGGAGAAGTCATTCGCCTTTTGCTGGTTTTAATCTGTTTTTGGTTTTTGGGTTTTCGTTGTTCCTTTTTTTTTTTTGTTATTCTTCTGTTTTGTTTGCGGTTTCTGACTAATTTGCAGCCATAAAACCGCTGAACTTATTTTACCATTTTCATAGCTAATTTAGCCACGTGCCACGCAGCACCAACAGCAGCCAGTGGTAAGCAGTAAGCGGAAAGCGGCGAGGCGGCAATTCTTGCGAAAATGACAATTACAAATAATGATTACCGTTGACTTGGCCTAAAAAGGCAACAGGAAACTGGCAACTGGTAACTGCAACAAACTAATGAAGTGTCATTATTAAAGTCCCTTGTGCTACTAATACTAATAATAAAATAATTATAATAAATGAAATCATAAATAATATGTTAAATTATTTTCTTGGCATTAAAAAAAATTGAAATAATATTCACAATTTTTTTTTTTCGTTTATTTAAAAATATTTTTTATTTGTTGACTTGAGCAGAATAAATGTTGTTGATCCATACGAATTATGCAGAAGCCATTTATTTTACCTGCCAAGTGACATGTTGCATGTGGTGTGTGGCATGTTGTATGTGGCATGTGTCATGTGGTTTCAAATGTTTAAGGTTCGCTTTGCATTCTATTTCCCATAGTGGAAGATAATAACAGCACGTGATTTACATATGCCTCATGCTGCCCGTTGCACGCTGCAAGTTGCAAGCTGCAAGTTACACAGTTAAATAGTTTTTCCCACAGGTAAATCCCCACCTGAAATCCTCCACATCAGCTGCCATGCATCACAACTGAAGCTAAAGAGCCTTAAAGCTGCATCAACATTGGCCTGGCTAAAACTGCAGTTGTTTCATTTTTATAACTTGCCACGAGAGTTGTACAAAACAACAGCACGCAACTGGCACATGCTACACGCTGGTAAAGCTAAAACAGGCACGAGACAATATATAAATACATTATACGACATGTTGTATACGCTATAAAATATTGAATGTGTGACCGAAATACACATTAAATACTAAAAATATCAAAAATATACTAGGATTCTTTGTCGCCTGCTCAATTAAATTTAAAAAGAATACTAACAAACATGGGTATTATGCTAAGAATATTTAAAAATATCAAATATTTTAAGAGAAAAAAATACTAAACTTAACATGTCTTAAAAATCCTAAAAAATAATAAAAACAAGCAGCTTTGCTCCAGTCCTTAAATGTTTGTGAGACTAAAAAATTCTAATAGAAAAAAAGATAATACCAAAATTATACATAGCTTTTTTGTTGCCTAAAATACCAAAAAAAAAAAATAGTACATTGGTATTTTATCTTTTTTTTCGAAATCCTTAAATGCAATAGCTCTTGAAAATACAAAATATTCAAAAAGCAAGTTATTAAGCATTAAATACTAACAAAAATACCAAAAAAATAATAATCTTCTTTGCCGAAAACGACTAAAAAATACAAAAATAAGTTAATTATAAATAAAATACTGAAAAATATCTAAAAATATCATCATATTCTTTAACACATTCTTTCAAATCACTTGAAATTACAAAAAAAAAAATACTAAAATCTAGTTAAAAAATACCTAAAATATATTACAAAAAATATATAAAGGAAAACCTGAAGCTCAATAATGCTTTACAATACTAAAAACAAATTAAACAAAAATCTTAAAATCAATAATAGCAATTTGAACAAAAAATACTAAAAAAAATATATACTTAGCTTTGTTGTCAATAGAATGAAAAAAAAAACTCTAAAATCAATAATACTTGAAAAATAAAATAAAATAAAAAGACACCAAATGCAGTTGATGCAAGTCAAATTGATTGAATTGTTATGTTCGGCTATAAATAATTCGATTTTGTTTATAGCAAATGGCACACTCTATAATAGCAGAAGCTACAACTACTTAGCTGTTGCCGCGGCAACCAAATCAAATGAGTTTGAGCTATAAACAATTTACGGAAAGTGCCGACATTCGACATTGTCTGTTTCTGCTTCTTCTTCTTCTTATTCTTCTTGAAAGGACATAATGCATATAATGATCTAAATGAAATGCCTTGGCTCGTAAATTTTAAATGAATTAGTTTTCATGACTTTGTCAGGCAAGTAGCAGAAAAAGAATGCTAAACTGTGTGTGTGAGAGAGAGAGAGAGAGAGAGAGAGAGAGAGAGAGAGAGAGAGAGAGATATAGAAATAAAAGTGTCGCGTTGCAGTAGGGAAACAGAAATGAATTCAACTTAATTCAACAGAACTTAACTTAATCGTTATGAGCTGCTTAACGTGTGCATAAATTACAAGCCTAGCAAGAAAAGAAATATGAAAAAGTGCTATGGCGAGATGTAGGTTGAGGTTGAGGTTGTGGAGACGCTTCATAACTTTTAGTTGGTGCTTGGCACTGACTATAAAAAGTTTCAATGATTTTTATTGGCTTACATAAAGAACACTGCACATTCTAATAGCTGATTAAGTTTGTAAATAAATATATATATGTGTGTATATATATGAAGCAATATCTAAACTAATCCCCCTTCCCATAAAGTCAGGCACTTGAGCTACGCCACTGCGCTGTGTCAGTGGCAGCTAAGACGAACTCGTCAAAAAGTTGTCAAAGTCTTTACGATAGCGATAAGCGTCAATGATTGATATACGATGTACGATTGTTGGCTACAGCACAATACAATAGACAGCAGAAAAGAGGCAGCAAAAACACAGACAGAGACAGTGACAGAGAGTTGTAACAAAGCCATCAAGTAGTAGCTATAGTTTTGTATATGCTTCCTTTCATATCTAAACACTGGGGAGAAGCACTCGCTATATCATCAGGGGCTTATCATAGTGTGATAGATGGATACTTGTAGATAAATATGAACAGTTCAATGTGCCATCATTCACATGAACATGCTTAGCTTGGACTCGTATTTGACGTATTATTTTTAAGGGATTTACAAACTTTTCAATTTTCTTAACTACAAAATGAAAACATTGAGAATTTTGAGAAACATAATGTGCACAAATTCAACGACCGCAAAGCCGTGACAAAAAAAAAAAAAAAATTTTAAAAAACAAAAAAAAAAAGAAAAACCAAAGAAAAATTGTTTGAAAATACAAAAGTAAATCGTAGCAAGGATTCTCACTGACAGCTGATGTTGCTTTATGCCAGTTTATTGCTGTGCCACGCCCACATCAACAGCAATGTTAACACCATTCCTCCATCTCCATCTCCTTCCTTCTCCCTGCTCCTTCCTCAATACCCACACTGCTGACACGCCTCTTTATTCGCCTTCCATAACATAAATTACAACGTCATTCATTTCCGTCATAAAATTGAAAAATGCTGTGCAAATTACGCGTAAATACCAAAAAAAAAAATAAATAAAGCACATACAGAAAAGAGGAAAGAAAAAAAATTCGGGAGAATAAAAGAAAAACGAGCACGCAATGAAAATGTGCGGCCGGAAAACTACATACTATTTATGCATGAGTTTCAACACATTGCTACGACTGTTTTTTATGGCTACCACAGAGATGTTTATGGCAACACCACAATTATATCTGCAGTTGCAGTATCACATACACATACACATACACATACACAACACACACATACATTAAACAAAATGTGCATCACAAAATGTGTTAGAAAACTTTTTAATAAAAGTTTCTAGTTGCCGCAATTACAGATACAGCATAGTGTGAGACTTCTCCAAGATTTATAAATTGAACACATTAAGATAATACGTTTTAAGTATTTATATAAATAAATCGCATCTCTATATCGTATAGCTGCCATAGGGACAATTGCAAGAATTGGAACAATAGAAACAATTTTCGTATATAAATGTAAGAATATGAAAACATCGTTAAAACAAATTTTTAATTTTAATAATTATAATAAAGCAATCTACAGACATTTTTTTTATAAAATATTTCATATAAATAAAATAATTTCTATTATGATAAACAATTCAAAAACGCAACAAAATGCTGATCATATCAGATAGAAAAATGACAAATCCAACTAATTTTCACTATGAAATACCAGGCGAACAGAAGATAGCAGAAAACATCTTCTGTTATTATACATAATTCTTTTAATTTACATTAATTTTGGATATAATTTGAATTTCCGATACCACGAAAAAAATGCAGATTATATCAGAGCCAAACATGCCGTAATCTCCTAAGTGTCACTATGAAATACCAAGCGAAAAGAAGCTAGCAGCAAGCAGCTGCATAAGTTGTAATAGTAATTAACATAACTCTGTTAAAATGAATAGCTATCATAATTTGCATAACTCTGTTAACTTGCATAATTCTGTTAATATACATAATTGTTATAATACATAGCTCTGTTAATTTACAAAAACTTATTAGCTCTGTTATTTTACATAGTCCTGCAAAATATGTTTGTCGTGTATTTTAGTGGTAATGGAAATTCAAATTTTCTTTAATTCTAGAAAATCCATTGACTGTTATATTTTAACTTCCTATATCCATAAGCTGTATATAAGTCTGAAACAAACAGAACTATGAACTTGTATGAGAAAAGTTTTCTTCCAAGACTGCAAAAGTATCAGAATATTCGCGTCGCCGAAAATATCTTTGCTTTCTTTTCATAATATTGATTTTAAATATGTTTCTACTGTTTCTACTACTTAAAGACAAGCAATTACAATTTGTTTTAATTCCCAATTATTGTTTGCTATGACAATATCTAATAGGATTTTGAGGCTGCTGAAAACCAAATATAGTTTATGGACACACATAGCATATACATACATATATAGTATGTACATACATAATATACATTTGGAGCGTATAACAACTCATATCCTGACAGTTTTGTGATTGCATATTTGCATAACGATGCCATACATATGCAATTACCACACATACACACGCACACTGGCACCAGCACCAGGACCCGCACCCGCATCCGCATCCGCACCTACACCCGCACCCACACCCGCACCAGCAAACTCACTCACACGCACACTTGCACTCACATTGGCAAATGTGCTGATATCTAAATAATTTGTAGCCTGCTGACACAGTCGCTATAAGCTTTCATAAAAGTCCCCCTCAGCTCTATTCCAAAGGTCAAGCAAAGTAAATGGCCAAACAATGGCATTACCAAAACCAAAAAACCAACCCATCGACATTGTTTCCTTCTTTCCGCCCGCACACTGGATGGACACATCACTTGTATTTAGCTTGGAGCTGAACAAAATAGCAAAACCAATTCCTAAATTTATGCTCGATTGTTGTGTTACTTGTTTTGTTTGGACTTAAAGCCTAAATTGAGAGAATTGGCAGCTGTAGAGTGACAGCTATAAGTTTGCAGATACTCCGAGAGAGAGAGAGAGAGAGAGTGAAAATTGGGGTCAACTTACCCATATAGTCACATTGTATGGGCTCCGGCGGTTTCTCGTGCAATTGACGGAGCCAGTGCATCAATGTTGCCAATTTGCTGCGTTGCGTATTCGTTCTTTCACAGTTGAGTATACTTGGCTCAAACTCGAAGCTAACATCAATTTTTGTTAGCTCCAATGCCTTTTGCATAGCGTTGCGATACATTGTAATTAATATAATTGAAAATCAAATCAATTCAATTCATTAATTTAAAAAAGAAAACACACACACACACACACACACAGTAACACGCACGAGACGAGAATACGATATAGTAGAATACGATATACTATATACGATACGATACGCTATAATATGATCCGATACGATATTGATTTTAAGTTATTAATTGCCAGACACAATTGTTATCGAACTGTACGAACTGAACTCTGTTGAAGTTTTGTGTTAAACAAGTAAAATGATTTCTTATTTCTTTAGTTTTAATTTCGATAAGTTTCACCATGTGTCTGTCATAAATTTAGCATTAAATCAGCAAATTGTTAGATAGCAGCAGCAGACGATGCCTCAAACGCCTCCCATGTCAATCAAAATTGGCATTGGGTATTTTTTTTCGACAGCTTTTCAATTACTCATGGTAAAAAAAAACAACTAAAATTAAACAGAAAAACCAACGGAACCCATAGGCACGCCCCAATGGGGCCAGTGTAAAAAAAAGGAATCACAAATTTCACATAAACATAAAAAATCCCCAGCTAATTTTTGCTGTCATTATTCATTTCGCTTTTGGCTCTTCGAAAGAGGCGTCCATTGTAAAACTTAATGGTGATAAATCAGCCAAAATAATTCATGTCCATCTCCATTCTCCCCTCATATTCTCTACATATATTTAGAGTTATATATTATATATACCATACAATATATAGATGTTATTGTTCATATGATAAAACGTTCTGTTTCATCAGACGAGCAAAATGCAAATATCATAAATTAATGCATATTTTTTATTTTTATTTTTGAAAGCTGTCAATGACAGTGCGTTTTCTGCTAAACAATATGATACCCTTTACAGTTGCTATCGACAAAGGGTATACCATATTATTATCCCTACTTCCACCCAGTCTAGCAGCTATCATTTAATGGTTGTAGTTTGCACTAGTTTCAAATAGTTTTCTAGGCAATTTATTGTGGTCATTGCATAAGTTGCTGCTAATTATTGCCAACTATTTCACATTATCGACAACAACAACAACAACTTTTTTTTCCCTATTCATTTTAATTTCAATTGGCAAACTAATTTTCCGCTTGATTTGCATTTCCGCTTGTTGATGTTGTGGCTTCAAAATGGACCACAATGCGCTTTATGTCTTTTCCGTATGTCAATAAAATATTTATATTATTTGTCGTTTGTCGTTTTTTCTTTTTCCATTAATATAAATTAATTCTTAATAATATTTCAATATATTTTTGTATGTCTTATATTTAACATAAGTTATTCAACATTTAAAAGTAATGTCTTACAGTAACAGCACTGTTGCATGAAACAGCTCTTCTAACTGATCAACTAACAGAATTGCTTAGGTTCGCTGTTACTGTCACTGTTAATAAAACTACAAAGAGATTAGTTAACACAGCTGTTAACAGTTCAATCAATCTTTAACATTATGCAGCTCTGTTAGCATCTATGACTGATTGTCTGTTAGCAATAGCTGTTAGCATTCCACAATTCTGTTAAAGGTTACAACATAGCACTGTTAAAGTTGGCAATGTTAATTATATAAGATAATCTGCACAATCCGTTTAAGTTAGTAAGTTTCTTCTTTTTTACTCAAAGTAACTGTTGGCATCTCTGTTAAATCTTTATTTTTATACTCGGTGCCCATTGGGTACCAAGAGTATATTGGGTTAGTGACAAGAGCAAATGTATGTAACACCCATAAGGAGGCGTGGCCGACCCCATAAAGTATATATATTCTGACTCAGGATCAACAGCCGAGTCGATTGGAGCATGTCCGTCTGTCCGTCTGTACGTCCGTATGAACACACAGATCTCGGAGACTATAAGAGCTAGAGACTTCATTTTTTTTGCAATGTGCTTGTAGTATTTGCAGGCAGATAAAGTTTATTTTGGATTTTTACCACGCCCCCCTCCGCCTCCATAAATCGATAAAAACGATTTTAAGCACACCCAGCCAAGTTACAGTACTGAATTCGGATAATAAACAAGGAAGTTATACACATTTCAAATTCTAAAAGTTGAGAGGCGTCTCTATAGCGTACGCTTGCTTGCTTTTCTCACCTCATACGACGGCAACATTTACTCAGTGTTTCTCACACTTGTGAAGAGCGTGGCTCAGTGGTTAGAGGGTTGAACTCGCGTGCCTGAGGTCCGCGGTTCGATTCTCGAGACGATCTTTTTTTTATTTCTTTTATTTTTTTTTTTTAAATTAACTTAAAATTGGCGAGTGCGCAGCACGAACTAAATAAATATATAATATTACTTTGGGCACCGAGTATTATATAGTCGATCACACTCGACTATAGCTTTCTTACTTGTTTTATTTCATTCTGCTTTCGAGATTTGGGTATTATCTCCACATGCATCTTGTATCTGACATTCTTTTCATCTAAGCTTAAACTGATTTATTTTCTCTCTTCCTCTTTTTCTCTTGCTATCTCTTTCATATGCCTTTCTGAGCATAGTTTTGATCTGGTACTTGTTCTATTTTTATGCATGTTCTAATTGCGTTTTATCAACAATTTGCAATCACATGTCGACGAAGTCCCCCGTCAAGTACCGAACGTTGTGTCTTCGCAGTCGTCGTCGTCTCATCGTCTCATCGTCACATCGTTGCGTCGTTGTGTCGTTGTGTCGTCGGTAAACACGATGATTTCGCACTTTCACACATACTCAAAGAACTAATCAAATTTCTTTTACTCTGATTGACAGCGACTATTTGTGGCTGTTATTTTCTTATTATTATTGTATATACATATGTGTGTTTGAGTGTGTGTTGAGCTGGCACATCACGTGTTTAGCTGCAACGCAATTGTTGCAACTTGGGGCATAAAAAGAACGTCTAATTAAATATTAATAATTAAAGAGGCAACCAACAACAGCAGCAATAGCAGCAACTGCTGATTTTCACGTTACGTGACTTTTAAAGGATTGCCAAAGGCCCCAGGAACAGACTATATATACATATATTTCTCTGCCTATCTCTGTCATCTTTCACACATACATACTATCTCTCTCTCTATCTCCCTCTGTCTCCTTCTCAGTTTTATACTCAACTTTCCTTTGGCATTCATTTTATTTGCGCATTTCTTCATTTCTTCTTAGACCTTCTTCACCTTTCTCCATCTCTTCGTCATCGTCTTCGTTTTCGTCATCGTCTTTGTCTTGGAGTAGTAAAAAATAATGCCGCGGACTGCGGATAAGCATAAAAAGACGACCAAGACGACGAAACGTCGACGGTGGGCGTGGCAGTCGGGTAAATGCAAGCACATAAATATCACGTGTGGGCAACATAAATGCGGCTCTACCAGAAAAGGGTTTTACGAGCTATATATTGTAACAGTGCCGTGGGCGTGAAACTGTGACTGGGAACACATCAAAGGGAAACAGTGCTTACCATATATGCGGGAACATTCAGAGAGGGAATTCAAGGGAACGCAACTGTAAGTGAGAGCAAGAGGAAGAGAAAGAGAGAGAGAGAGAGAGAGAGCATGAATATAAGCTTTGCTCTGTTAACAATGACATTAGTGTAACGCTTCGCGTATGCATTAAATATTTTTATTGTTAGACTTTTGGGGCATAGAACAATAAAAAAATTGCAGCATATTTTTAACATTTTAATGGCATTTTGCGTTTTTACTCATAAATAAATCAAAAGCCTGCAAAAAATGGGGTCAACACTATGAAAAGTGAATAAATAGCAGGAGGTACACAATGAGGCATGACGCTTGGGGTAGCACCACGATTACTGTGAGAGATAGAAAAGTATTTGCCAGGCGTAATCAAAATTGCTTAATAAATAATTTAAAGACCTTGCGAAAGCGCTAAAGACTTTACAGCGCTAATGATATATTTAGTTTTATTATGGCGTAGTTTTTATAGTCAATATCAATTTATTTAGACATTGGTTAAATTATAGCAATTATAGTAAAATAAAATTATTAATAAAATTATATTCAATTATTTTTCATTTTAAGTTCTATTATCTATTATCAATAATTAATTTATAATCATATTCAATTATATTCAATTTAAAACGAATTTATTAAATAAATCTAAATTAAATAGAATTTAAATTCAACTTTAATTATTTCAATTTATTAAATTAAATTATTTATATTTATTGAAAAATTATAAAATGTATTTTTCATATGAAATAACATTAAATAAATATTATATGTACATATATGTTTACAATGTATATTAAGTTCATCATATTCAGTTTCTCTTGATTATGTTTAACACATATTTCCCTCTCGGCTGCGTTTTATGCATTTGTCCTTAACCAAAACTACGTGACAGCAATGCTTAAGGCTCAGCTAAGCCTTCCGCTCTAGCACTTTCAGCATTCTTTTTTCTTCTTTTTCTCTCGCTCTTTCTCGAGAGAGCATTTGATTTTGTGATTCTGTATTGTGTCGTTGCATTCTCAAACGTTTCGCTTGGCTTTAAAATTTATCCAACATTTTTATGCATGTTATAAAAAAAAAAGGCTGGGAATGTAAAAAGATGAAGAAGACGATGAAGAAGCTTGCTCTCAGCTGAGTAGATTGATAAAGCTGCGCCCTGACAAAGGGATATGCTTTCAGTGCTTTGTGCGATGCAAAAATAAATCCATTTAATAAACTGCCGTGAGTAGGATTTATATCTATTCTAGCTGTCAGATGAAAGACTTTAACTGATTTATCTTGCTAAGTCAAGCTGAAGCCGTTCGGAAGGAAGGACGTATAACAGCACGACAACAAGCCAGCAAGCAGTAGGATGCCGTTGAGCAATAGATGAAGCCACAGACATGACATAATAACAATGATGCAGAGACTAAGATTAGTTCAAAGCAAATGCCAAACAAACAAACGATGCCTGACGCATCGGCAGCACATTTTTTATTTCTCTCTTTACTGCAGTCCTGAAATCTCCAATACTCAGTCCACTGTCCACAGTCCCCATTGCCCAGCCGTCAAGCTGTTTTTAGTCGTCCTTGGACAACGTCTACAACGCTTGACAACTCCATTTTCGTGTTCGTTCTCAGAGCTGACTTTGATAATCTTTGGCAGCGGATCAAATCAATTGAATGACCCTCGCAACCAAAAAGTCCAAGGCCAAGTGCAAATTATCAATTGTTGCCAACTTTGTGAAACATTCAACCAACAACAAAAAAAAAAAACAAAAAAAAAATGAAAAGAAAAGCAGAAAAAGAAGCTGAAAAAAAAAACACCTGCAGCTTCAATTGCCATGTCTGCGCGTCCATAAATTCTGATAAATGAAGTGACCTGTCATGTTGCCGGGCTACTTATCAATGTTGTTTGTCCCCCCACACGCTAAAAACGCTAAAAGCGTCGCAACGGAATGTGGCGAGAACCCGCACAATAATGTACACATTTGGCATGAGGCCAACCATGGTTAGAAATATACAACACTTAAAGCTCCATGGAAAAACAAATACCAAAAAAAAAAGACAAATGCAAACAAAATAAAAACAAAAGTTGAAGAAACAAATGTAAAGTTGATTTCTGAATTCTGATTTTAGACTGTTGCTACTTTGGCTTAAGTTTTCATTCACCTTTCATAAAAAGTGAAATTGTTTGGGCAATAAACTCAGATTACCACTGCTTGTCAGTTGACAATTGACAGTTGTAAACAGTAAAAGTAACAGTAACAACAAAAAGATCAATGTTACAGATTAATGTTATTCATGTTAGCTATTAATGTAAGTTTACATATTTCTGAAGGCATATTTCTAAAAAATTGACAAAAAAAAGCAAGTTGATCAATGTTATAAATTACTGCTAAACATGTCTATAGTTAACAGTGACAACATGTAACTTTACATAAGTGTCAATTAAACAGTTGACAAGTGATCAGAGCTTTAACATTTTAATACTATTGATAAATGTTAAGGTAATCTGTTGTTAACATTGTGTATGATAATTAATGTATAATAATATAATAATATAATAATATAATTTAATATAATAATATAATAATATAATAATATAATAATATAATAATATAATAATATAATAATATAATAATATAATAATATAATAATATAATAATATAATAATATAATAATATAATAATATAATAATATAATAATATAATAATATAATAATATAATAATATAATAATATAATAATATAATAATATAATAATATAATAATATAATAATATAATAATATAATAATATAATAATATAATAATATAATAATATAATTAAATTTAATATAAGACAGTTGTAATCCTCAGATTTTCTTTGAGGCTTGGTTTTTTTTCCATTTTTTATCTTTGTGATGTTAAAGTACTTTTTCTTCTGTACAGTTTCTTCAATTAATAAATAAATATATATATACAAAAATAAAATTAAAAGAAAATATAGGACAGTGAGTACAGAGAATATTATGACTTCTCTAACAAGGCTCCTGCCTACCATCTCCAAAATTAAACATAATTCTAAAACAGAGTCTACTTCATGTAGAATTTTAGAGCAAAAAGGTTTCTGAATTTTGCAACATTTATAATTTCAACTAATCTATATAACTTTCAGTATTATAGAACATGAGTACCGGGTATCAGACAGTCGAGTTTACTTAGTTGTTTAAAAATGTAGTAAATGCAGAGAGTTTAACATCTTAAGAAATCAATATAGCTAAAACTGTGACAGTGACTGTGACTGTGCCTATGACTATGACTATGACGTCATGACGTCAGTCAATCTTTGTGCCTCTACTGAAATAGCAATCAGTGTAAGCTAAGATAGCAGTAACACACATACACACACAGAGAGAGAGAGAGAGAGAGAGAGAGAGAAACACGTTGATTGGTGGCATTCTTTGCATTTGGTGGCACATACGCAATTTCTTTGTTTTCTTTCATGCATATGCAACAGCATCAAAACGCTGCATAAATTATACGCCGCGTTGCACGTGGCACATTGCACTAGCATCAGTTGCCGGCCCACTTTATTGACGTTTTTTTTTTTCCATTTCTCCATGTGCGCTGTATAAATATTAATTAAGCAGCTCATTGAATAAAATGCTGCTAGTCAACGTTTTGTGGGTCGTCTGTGATTTGCACTCATCGATCAGTGGGTCAAAATGTTTGGACTAGAACAATACTTGGCCCAGTCTTAAGTAGCATTTTGTGGGTCACTTTCAGCATAATTATAAAGCAGCAGGAACAAGCAGCAGTAGCAACAACAACGCCTGCTGTATGCCGTCTGCCACTAGATGCCTTATGCCTGATGCCTGATGCCTGGTGTATGATGCCTGCCTTATGATACTTTTCAACATGTTGTCGCTTGTCGCTTTCTTTGGCCAACGCCACACGTCGCTGGGACTATAAATTTTAAATTATGTTGCAATGCCGTCGGCGGGCTTATATGCTCTGCGCTCTCTCTCTTTCTCTGTCTTTGTGCGCTCTATGTGTTCTATGTGCTCCGTGTGCTGTATTTTATTATTTGCCAGTCTAAACATGCGCTCGTTCACGCCAATATAACTTTGCCTAATTATGACTGATGGTTGACTTTTTTTATTCTGGCATTAACTGTTCATGCCTGTTAAAATGCTGTTCGCGTACGTCTATTAACGACTAAGCAACATTGTTGTTTCGCTAAATACAATTTCAGCAATGTTAAAGAGACACTGTTAATAATAACATACAATATTTAACAGCAGGCAGCTGTAAAGTTCAAGTGCAAGCATGTTGATGACATTTTGCACTTAACAGCGCAGTGTTAATGTTTAATGATCTTTAACATTGCAACTGCAAATGTTAAGTTCAAGTGTAAGTAGTTGAAGTTCTCTTGCACTTAACAGCGCACTGTTAATGCCAAATGAATTTTCGAATTAAATTAGCAATTGTTATTAGCAGTTGTACCATGAAATATTATCATTAAGCTATAAAATACCTATGTACAGGTCTATCAGCAATAGTCTGTTGTCATATACTCTTGTTCGGATATTATTATAAAATGCTGTTGGCCAGCGGTATAACAAGTAAATTTAAATAACATTCTTCACAAATGCAAGTAGAGCAACTATTAACATTGCAGCTATTAAATCCTGCCAAATTATCTGGTTCACCTGCTATTTCTCATCTCAAAGCAATTGATTTTTCTCTAACATGATCTACATTTTTTTCTGCACTCTCACATGTAACGTAAATTCAAATTTATTTAATTTCTTCGCATAAGTAGAAATTATATATTTTTGTTTAAATAAAAAATTGATTATATTTTTATATATGTAATTTTTTGTTCTGTTTATTGCATAATAATTCTAAGAATTCTTACAATTTAGCAATATTAAATATTAAGGCATAAAGCGAACTTTGGCTACATACTGCATCGTTAACAAGATTATTTTTTTTTTTATTCTTAGTAATTTTATAAATCAATGAAATATAAGAATAATAAATCAATATGCATATTCAATAACATATTTATAACTTCAAAAATCATAAATTGTGCGAGCTGACAATGCTTGCACACACCAACACATAAGCACATTCATATAGTTATAAGAAATTATTGTGCGATCGTGGTAAACAGTGCTTATGGAGCTGCTGTAAAATTGACAATGAAGACTTTTCTGCTTTATGCTCTTGTGTTTTCTCTGCCTAGTCAGTCAATGGGATGGAATCTTATGAGAGTTGCAATTTTTTTTATTGTTTCATGCCTCTTTATATTACTTACTTAGTGGTAAAACATATATGACATAACATATGTACATATATGTCGTGATCAGTTGTTATGTAGAGCCAAGCTGCTGTTAGCAGTGCAACTGTTAATAACATAATTAATGTTGAGATGCAACTGTTAAGTTCAAAGAAATGTTAATGCTAAATAATCTATGATCTTAAACATTTCAACTTTATTGCAGAGTCTTAAACTGAATTGTGTAGCATTACAAAAACAAAAGTATAAAGATCTAACATTAAGATCAATTGCACAAATAACTGTTAATAGCAGCTGTGGCCATAGATTCTCTCTACCGCAATGTGATGTGTCTGATGTGTCTGCATCTCAATTTGGCCTGCTGCTCTTTTGGGCTCGAAAATTGATTTGCAATTTGTGTATTTCTTCGCATTGACAATGAAATGGCAATCAAAGTCACGTGTTGGCACTGCCAGCTGCTAAATTCGCATGTAAATTGCCACTTGCGAAGACAGAGAGAGGCAGATAGAGGCAGAGATAGAGAGAAGTGTAACGGAAGACAGAAGAGATACAATGAGACATATAGAAAGAGAGATACAGATACAAATAGGAAGATACAAAAGATACAAAAGTAGGCGGGGCAGAAATCATCAAACAACACACGAAACATGTCAAGGCAAAAAAAAATAAGAATAAAATAGACAAAAACAGACGAACATGTCGGACAGACAGACAGTATGACAAGACATATAGAATGAGAGAGAGAGAGACAGAGAGTCAGTGACAGAGACAATCAGACAGCAGAAAGAAATAAAACAATATCTGTAAAAGAGAATCTCGATGATTGCCAGGCACAATTGCAAAAGGCAAGCTACGACAATTTCTATGTCGTCGTCTATGGCTGCCCTTTTCGCCAAAAGAAAACACAAACAACAATTGCATGCCAAAAAATATATATATGGTATATATTTTGGCCCTTTTTGACAAAGCTCGTTGTGCCCCACTGTCGTACTGTCATTAGCTCACCTGCAGGGCTACTTAACGCTAATTAGCTGCTATGCTGCTATGCATTTCACTCACCTTTGCTGCTGGGTCCATTTGCCGTCTGCAGCGAGGACATTGGTATGGCAATGCAATTACGCGCTGGTACTGTTACGGGCAGATCCAGATCGAGATCATGTGGCGGCTCGGAGCGTGGACATGGCGTATACGCAATCTTACTGCCACGTCCCGGCGTTGGACTAACGCGTGCATGACGACCACCACCGACGCCACTGTTGCCGCCAGTCAAACGTTCGCTGGCCATCACAAATGAAGTTGGCCTAAGCCAAAGTAAGCTGTTGTTGTTGTTGATGCCGTTGCTGCTGCTGGTGCTGCTGCATTTATGCAAATGTTGCCTTCATATGCATGTGGCCAAAAGGATTCCGCAAAGCCGTTACCAATAAAACAGTTTGCAACATTTACCGTTACGGCCGTCAGCTAAGGCAAGGACAAACTCGCGTGCGCGCGGTTAAATGTTCACTTTATACTAAAACTGCGATTCTTACTTCGATTCACTTCATCTCCGCCTCAGCAAACAACAACAACAACAACAATAATAATAATAATAACAACAACTACAAGAACAACAACACGACGCAGTCTGAGGCGAAGAACTAGAAGAAATTGTCTAGAGCAAAAGAACGCGCAGCCAAAACTTGCTCTGTCAATATCCTGCCAACAACTGAGCAGAGGCGCCAGCAGCAGCAGCAGCAGCAGTAGCAGTAGCGGTAGTAGCAGACGGCAGTCTGCCAGACGGACAATCAGACAAACAGCGGACAGAGCGACAAAGACAAACAGTAGCAGACGAAGGCCGAGCAGCTTCTCGTTTTGCCGAACGACAACAGAGCCGAACGACTGCAGCGCCGAACCGCAAAACGAAACGAGCAAACACGCAAGCAAAGCAAAGCAATAACAAGAACAATAACAATAACAAAAGCAAAACAAAAACAAATAAAAAGAAAAAACAAAGCGACAACGAAAACGACGAAGCATCCGCCTATCGCACGACTGCATTAAAACGTTGCGCTGCAACGCGTGAAGCTTTCGCTATTTGTTTGCTCTGTGAGCTTTTTTTTCATTCACAGAAATGTGCTACCAGTGTTGCCAGATCGTTCGTGGAAACAGTATGGAAATGATACAGTATGTGAACAAATTTAAAATTTTCTTATATTTTTTGTAAGGAAAATATAATTTAGCATACAATGCAAACCTGTGAAAATCGATTAACTCTAAAACAATAAAATAAATATTAAATAAATAAAAAAAATTATAAAATGCACAGTAAATGGCGAAATGACAATGTATATAGACACCAAAGCTTTTTGGTTAATTTAAATGCTTAACGTCGAGTTAAAGCTTAAAGTTCTTTTCCCGTGAATCCCGTTTCCTTTAGTGTTAAGCTTATGCCAACCTTTATTTCAACCATAGATGGCGCTTTATTTGTTCATATAAATTTAAACACTATATATTTGTATATTTTTTTTTATTTTTTGAATCTTTATTTATTATTCATTTTGCCTGTTAAGTAGAATAGAATTATTATTAAAATTGATTTTTGTTTTTCTTTGGTTTTCTCTTAGGAAGAGGGGAAAGTGAGTTTTGTTGTTTGTTCTTGTTGCGCATTGAATTGATGAATTTCGATAACATTTTCATCAGATTACTAAATAAATTAGTTAGATTAGGTACGACGCACCTTTGAATATGTTTTATTTCTTTATTTCGAATATGATGAGAATCGATATATTTTATATTTTTAACTTTTACTTTTAGCTATTTAGCTTGTTTTCTGTAGTTTCAGTTTATATTTTTTTTGGTTGGTATAAATAGTTCAGTTACTAGTTCATGGGAAATTCATTAATTAGTTAGTACAAAAGAAAACTCTTTAGACTTGTCGTTTACAGCACTTAGAAGTTACAGTTTACATAAGTTCAGTTTTTTTCTTATTTTTTTTTTCGAGTATTTTTGACTTTCCAAAAATTTTGATTTCTGTGTGTGTGTGTTAGTGTGTGCTGTAATAAAGCTTTAGAATGTGTTAATAGTCAACATACATACATAGTTCATATCATACTTTTATATATATATATATATATATATATATATATATGTATTTATATGTCTCAACATCTAGTTTTATAATCGTTATATGCTTAAAAATTAAAAGCTTATGCGCTTTTTTTCTCTCATTTTTTTTGTTATGTTTTCTTTCTTTGTTTTTTTAATTTATTCTTGTAGCTATAGAAAATTCAAACAATTTTGCAGTCCACAAAATGTTGCAAAACCCAGAAAATTAAGATGTCCTGTGTGTTTGTGTGTAAGTGTATGTGTGTGTCGTGCAATGAGCTGGCGCAAAATTCCTACAAAATATCAAGGCAAAAATGTACAGAAAAAATGTTTGCATACTTTGAGGCTGTCGCTTATTTTTTTTTTGTATAAAATTTGAAATTATATCCAAAATTTCAAATATTTGCAATAATTTTAAGAAATTAATTAATTTATTAATCATATGCAAAAATGATTTTTTTTTTTTTTTTTTTAATAATTTGTTGTACTTGATGTACAAAAGATTTAAATTTTGAAATTTATATACCCTGTGTTTCCAACAGAATTCTCAACAAACATTTAAAATAATATTATAAAAAAAAATAAAATTATTGCCAGCTGCGATATGCATACATAACTGTAATATATTTTTTTATAGTTTGTTTATAATTTCCTCAGTGTAAAACTTTAAGCTACAATATGTTAAATATTGTTTTAGCATCGTTCCGATTCCGTTAATCTTCATGGCATCCATTTCTATATCAGCATCAGCGAAATAGTTACAGTAGACTGATCTGAACAGTTCAGTATATATAGATATATATGTATGTATGTTTTAATACCAAGGCCTACAATTGCTTTACTTTCCAATATGTTCATGTATTCTCCACCAAAAGACATTAAGATTTTTCTCGAAAACGATGCCATGAAGATTAACGGAATCGGAACGATGCTAAAACAATATTTAACATATTGTAGCTTAAAGTTTTACACTGAGGAAATTATAAACAAACTATAAAAAAATATATTACAGTTATGTATGCATATCGCAGCTGGCAATAATTTTATTTTTTTTTTATAATTTTTTTTTATTATATTATTTTAAATGTTTGTTGAGAATTCTGTTGGAAATACAGGGTATATAAATTTCAAAATTTAAATCTTTTGTACATCAAGTACAACAAATTATTAAAAAAAAAAAAAAAAAAATCATTTTTGCATATGATTAATAAATTAATTAATTTCTTAAAATTATTGCAAATATTTGAAATTTTGGATATAA
>JBAMBR010003768.1:0-11203 GCA_037044475.1 Zaprionus obscuricornis
TGCGAATTTTTATTTTGTATGCGCGAAAAATAATTAAATGAAAAATAATTACATTTAATTTTACTGTTGCTGCTGCTGCTGCTGTTGCTGCTTGTTGTTTTTGTTTTTTGTTTTGTTTTTGTTGCACAGCAAATAAACATTTCAATAAATAAACAGACACGGACAAAAATGCAAATGGAATTGAAATTTGTTACAATTTTTGCTAATTTAATTTAAATTTTGTCACGCTTCAAAAACAAAAACAAAAACAAAAAACCAAAAAAAAAATAAATAAATAAATAAATAAAATAAAAATGTTGCAAAAATGTTGCAAAAATGTTTTTTGTGCTTGTCGTAATTTTGTTGCTCGCTTTGTTTTGTCATTTTTCTTTTCTTTTTTTTTCAATGCAAATATCTATGTCACATATGCAGTGAGAGTGAGATGGCAATAGACAGTTGTAGTTTTGCGTTTACAAAACAATTTTTGTTGCATAGTTTCAGGCGCGTGTTTTATTTATTTGTAATTGGAATTGAAAATGAAGGCAAAGGCAACGAATAGCAATGGAAAAATAGCAAATGCAATGCCACTGACATGCCATTGGCAGTGCGACCACAGAGAGACAAAACAGACAGACAGACAGAGAGACAGACAGAGAGACAGGGACAGACAGACAGACATAGACAAACATATGAAATTCCAAAGCTTAATCCCTGCAGCACAATTTAATGACTTTTATTACCTTTATTACTACAACTCACCTAACAACAGCAACAATAACAACAATATGAAGAAGTAGACAACAACAACAACAACAACAGCAACAACAACAATAATAATAATAAACACAGCAATCAACAATTCATGTCACACAACCAACCAACCAACCAACCAACAACAACAACAAAAATTGTATAAGAAAATAATTAAAAAAAAAAAAAATAAATAAAAATAAAAATGACAAAATAAAAGTTGAAAAATTAATAAATGCCACGACTAGCTAGATACCCTAGAAAATAAATATTATTGCAGATTTTCCAATATTCCCTAAGCAAAAGCTTGTTGTGAAAAAAGTGACACGACCAACTACTAGATACCCTGTAAAAATATTTGACAGCTTTGATAATTTTAGACCAAAAGGCAAAGCAAGCAGGGAATAAAATATGCAGGCAAGATATTTGCGCTCTCAGATCTCTGCTAAGTATTTCTGTCTCTCTCTCTATTTCTCAATCTCTCTCTTTCACATTCACTCTCAGTTTTTCTTTCTTTTCTCCTCTTTCTCTGTCTCCTTGTCTGTGCTTCTCTCACTTGCTCCTGATACTTTCTCCCTTTTTCTCTGCTTCTCTACTATCTCTCTCTTTCTCTTTCTCTCTCTCTCACTTTTCTTTCTTTACTCTTCTTCTTTCTCTCTCTCTTTCTCTCTCTCTTTCTCTCTCTCTCTCTCTCTTTCTTTCTTACTCTCTCTATCTCTCTTACTCTCTCTCTTTCTTTCTTTCTCTCTGTCTCCCTCCTTCCTTCCTTCCTCTCTCTCTCTCTCTCTCTCTCTTTCTCTCTCTCTTTCTCTCTCTCTTTCTCTCTTTCTCTCTCTTACTCTCTCTATCTCTCTTACTCTCTCTCTCTTACTCTCTCTCTCTCTCTCTCTCTCTTTCTCACTCTCTTACTTTCTCTCTCTCTCTCTTTCTCTCTCTTCCTCTCTCTATCTCTCTCTCTTTTCCCTTCCCCTTCTCTTTTCTTTCCTTTTCTGATAACATTTTGTCATTTACTTGACAGCTAGACAAGTCGCATATACCCCACAGCTGCTGGGTATAATGCATAAAATGCTACTAAAAACGAGACCACAAAGCAACAGCAAGAACAACAAGAACAATGAACAAGAGCAGCACAGCACAGCGCAGCGCACCACAGCATGTTGTATAATGTTGTAATACTCAAACTCATTCTCTTACTCTCACTCTCTCTCTTTCTCTCTCTCTCTCTTTCTCTCTTCCTCTCTCTCTCTGTGTGTGTGTTTGTCAAAGCTTAATAAGGGCAAAATAGAATTGAAATAAACATTATAAATACAAAGCCATAAAAACAAACTCGCGCCGGCACAAAAACATTAAAACAGCAACAGCAGCAGCGGCGACAACTGTCGACAGTGGCGACAAAAAGTATGCGAACACACACACACACACACACGAACACGCAAATCTATGTGTAATGCTGTTAATGGCAAACTGTTACAGACATCAAGAGATAGAGAGGGAGAACGAGAGACAATGAGAAAGAGAGAGAGAGTTGTCTACAGTGAGTAATGCAAGTAAATGCACAGCAGCTGTTAAAATCAAATGATCTTGCAACATTTACATCTCAAAAACTTATGCAGAAGTGCAAGGTGTTGCGTTCTTCTGCAGCGACTACAAGTGTTTATATGATGCTCTCAAAGCTTTGATGCTGCTCTTAACTTTTGAATTCTTCTTGCTGTTGCAGCATTTATATTTTTCAATTGGTGCAAGCAATAAATTAGTTTAAGGCAACAAGAGGAAGGAGAAGGAGAGAGAGAGAGAGAGAGAGAGAGAGAGAGCGAGAGCGAGAGGTAAGCAATTTATTTTATTGCCTTTTTGCCTTTATATAGTTGAAGGCAGCTCAAAAGCCTTTAGTTTTTTTTTTTTTTTTTTCTTTTCCTTCTGCTGCTGCACATTTAATTTTTATAGAGTACTACAAGTGCCACGCCCACTACGCCGACAGTTTTTACTCCGAATACAGTGTAAAAATAATGTGAACATAAACTGAAATTATTGCCAAAAAGCAAAGAATGTAGACGTAGAAGCTAAAGAAGCAGACGTACAGAAAGACAAAGTGAAAGGCGTCCGCAAAGATGAAACGGAAGGCCAAGGCAATCGTAAAAAAAAAAATGAAGAAGAAAAATAAACAAACTTTAAAATTCTGCAGAAATAAAAAGCAAGAAAGAGAGAGAGAGAGAGAGAGAGAGAATGATAAATAACAACGAAATTGTCATAATAATAAAAATAAATAAAAACTGAGGAATTTATGCGACGACTAAGAAGCTAAGTTACTAATGGCAAAGCACACCACACACACTGGTACACTGAGACATACTCTGATACACACACACACACACACAGACATAGGTATATATATATATATATGTATATTTGTGAAGCGACAGAAAAATCAGAACATGTTTGTGATTTTATGTTTTCTGCTTAATATACAAGGAATACGACTATGTCTCTCTCTATGTGTGTGTAAGAGAGCAGGAGAGAGAGAGAGAGAGTGAGAGAGAGAGAGAGAGAGAAGAAGCTAGCTTGTTTTATAATTGTTTACGTAGTATTTGTTGCTGTTGTTATTATTGTTATTATTGTTGCCACTGTTGATTGCAAAAACAAGTGAAACAAAAACGAAAGAACATTTTTTGACAAGCTGCAAGCCGAAGTTTTAAATATACTTTCACTTACAATAATTGCATATAAAAATATTTCATTTAATTTAATAACATTTTTTATTATTTGATTTTTAATAAAAAAAAAATAAAACAAATTATTTGGCAGCAAAACAGACAAATAAAAATTTTTTTTACATTTTTTTTACTTATTTTTTGTAGTATTTTTTTTTAATTATTAAACAAAATATTTAAAAAATTTTTTTTTTGTAATTTTATATATTAAAATAAAAATTATTTGACTAGACAAACAGTTTGACAAGACAAATAATTTGCTCAAAACTGATAAAATAAATTTTTTTCTATTTTTTTTATTTATTTTTTTTAATTATTAAAAAAAAATATTAAAAAAAAATTTTTTAATTAAAATTTTATATATTAAAAAAAAATAATTGACTAGACCAACAGTTTGTAGCAAGCAAAAATAACTGACAAAATAAATTTTATTTTTATATTTTTTTTTTTCTATTTATTTTATTATTTTTTTAACAAATTTTCAATAAAAAAATAGAAAAAACAACAAAAATATTTGACTAGAAATTTGACAGCTTGCAATATGCTAAAGACAATTGCAGCTAATGCAGCCATGCTGCAGTTTGCTTAATGTAATCATGGGACTCGCTATTAATTGTAGTGCATATACACAGCGCATATACAAAAACGGAAAAACCATAGAACAAATGTGAAAAATGGTCAACGTTAGCGGCCATTTAACGGCCACTGGGCTAATGAGAAATTATGGCACAGTAGGTAAAAATGTAATCAACAAAGCATTTGCCTCTCACTCTCACTCTCACTCGCACTCATGCTTTCTCTTTTTGTCTGCGTAAGCCCTGCCCTTATATGCTAGCTCTCAACATGCCGTTTGCCATTTGTGTTAGTCTGCGCTGCCCATAAAAGTATGCTACAAATTTTTGCTGCTGCTTTTGGTTTTTTGCTGAAACAAAAGCAACTGCTGTTGCTGCTGCTATATCTTTGTTTATGTGTGTATGTGTGTGTGTGTGTGTGTGTGTAAAGAAACACAAATAATCATCAGACAGTTAGTTTGTCTCTCTGTTGCACAGATTTTATTTGTGTCTTGTTGTTGTTGTTGCTGGACATAATAAAATCAGCAGCGGCAACGGCAACGTCGAGAATGTTGACGACGACGACGACGACGAGAACGTCAGGCAAAGCGAGTGCGAAATGTTTATTTAAATTGGCCAGCAAAGACAACATACACATATACACATACAAAGCAAGAACTATCTTTACACACACACACACACATACACACACACACACACACAGCATGTAGTAGCAGGAAAATGTCAAAACAACAACAAAAGCTTGATGATGTTGTTTTTCTCTCTATCTATCTCTGTCTTTCTTTTTCTCTCTCTTTCTTTCTACGTGTGTGTGTGTGTTTGTGTGCAGCGCCCGGAAATCCTTTTTTACCCGAAAAACAACTGCAAAAATATTTATATTAGATATATATTGGAATTGGGATTGAATTGAATTTTGCTATTTTCTATTCCATCATTCTATCACTTCTTCTTCTCGTTTTCACTCTTCTCATCATTGCCTTTTTCTCCACAAATCTCTTTTTTTTGTCATCCCTCTGTTCTTCACATGCGTTTATTCCTATGTTTTCATATTATTTTCTCAACATTTTCATTTTTTTTTTTGTTGCTTTTACATTTTTCGTATTTATTTTTAAAGTCACTTCTAATATTTATATAACAATAAATACTTATCGATAATTTGACTAGTCATGTGACAATGCATTGAAGCCAAAGGCTAACAAAATATTTACAGTAAAATTTCGATAGAAAATTTTAAAGTAAAAATAAATACGAAAAATGTAAAAGTAACAAAAAAAAAAAAACAGTAACTGAAAATGTTGAGAAAATAATATGAAAACATAGGGATGAAACACAGCATGTGAAGAACAGAGGGATGACAAAAAAAAGAGATTTGTGGAGAAAAAGGCAATGATGAGAAGAGTGAAAACGAGAAGAAGAAGTGATAGAATGATGGAATAGAAAATAGCAAAATTCAATTCAATCCCAATTCCAATATATATCTAATATAAATATTTTTGCAGTTGTTTTTCGGGTAAAAAAGGATTTCCGGGCGCTGCACACAAACACACACACACACGTAGAAAGAAAGAGAGAGAAAAAGAAAGACAGAGATAGATAGAGAGAAAAACAACATCATCAAGCTTTTGTTGTTGTTTTGACATTTTCCTTTGCCTACATGCTGTGTGTGTGTGTGTATGTATGTGTGTAAAGATATTTTGTTTGTATGTGTATATGTGTATGTTGTCTTTGCTGGCCAATTTAAATAAACATTTCGCACTCGCTTTGCCTGACGTTCTCGTCGTCGTCGTCGTCGTCAACATTCTCGACGTTGCCGTTGCCGTTGCCGCTGCTGATTTTATTATGTCCAGCAACAACAACAACAAGACACAAATAAAATCTGTGCAGACAGAGAGACAAACTAACTGTCTGATGATTATTTGTGTTTACTTTACACACACACACACACACACACATACACACATAAACAAAGATATAGCAGCAGCAACAGCAGTTGCTTTTGTTTCAGCAAAAAACCAAAAGCAGCAGCAAAAATTTGTAGCATACTTTTATGGGCAGCGCAGACTAACACAAATGGCAAACGGCATGTTGAGAGCTAGCATATAAGGGCAGGGCTTACGCAGACAAAAAGAGAAAGCATGAGTGCGAGTGAGAGTGAGAGTGAGAGGCAAATGCTTTGTTGATTACATTTTTACCTACTGTGCCATAATTTCTCATTAGCCCAGTGGCCGTTAAATGGCCGCTAACGTTGACCATTTTTCACATTTGTTCTATGGTTTTTCCGTTTTTGTATATGCGCTGTGTATATGCACTACAATTAATAGCGAGTCCCATGATTACATTAAGCAAACTGCAGCATGGCTGCATTAGCTGCAATTGTCTTTAGCATATTGCAAGCTGTCAAATTTCTAGTCAAATATTTTTGTTGTTTTTTCTATTTTTTTATTGAAAATTTGTTAAAAAAATAATAAAATAAATAGAAAAAAAAAATATAAAAATAAAATTTATTTTGTCAGTTATTTTTGCTTGCTACAAACTGTTGGTCTAGTCAAATATTTTTTTTTTTATATATAAAATTTTAATTAAAAAATTTTTTTTTTATATTTATTTTAATAATTAAAAAAAAAAATTACTACAAAAAAATAAATAAAAAAAATAGAAAAAAAATTTATTTTTTCAGTTTTGTAAGCAAATTATTTTTGCTTGCTGCAAACTGTTTGTCTAGTAAAATAATTTTTTTTTAATATATAAAATTAAAAAAAAAAATTTTTTAAATATTTTGTTTAATAATTAAAAAAAAATACTACAAAAAATAAGTAAAAAAAAAAATTAAAAAAATTTTTATTTGTCTGTTTTGCTGCCAAATAATTTGTTTTTATTTTTTTTTATTAAAAATCAAATAATAAAAAATGTTATTAAATTAAATGAAATATTTTTATATGCAAATATTATAAGTGAAAGTATATTTAAAACTTCGGCTTGCAGCTTGTCAAAAAATGTTCTTTCGTTTTTGTTTCACTTGTTTTTGCAATCAACAGTGGCAACAATAATAACAATAATAACAACAGCAACAAATACTACGTAAACAATTATAAAACAAGCTAGCTTCTTCTCTCTCTCTCTCTTACTCTGTCTCTCCTGCTCTCTTACACACACAGAGAGAGAGAGACATACTCGTATTCCTTGTATATTAAGCAGAAAACATAAAATCACAAACATGTTCTGATTTTTCTGTCGCTTCACAAATATACATATATATATGTATATATATACCTCTATGTCTGTGTGTGTGTGTGTGTGTGTGAGTATGTCTCAGTGTATGTCTCAGTGTGTGTGTTGTGCTTTGCTACATTCGTTTTCAGCTTCTTAGTCGTCGCATAAATTCCTCAGTTTTTATTTATTTTTATTATTATGACAATTTCGTTGTTATTTATCATTCTCACTCTCTCTCTCTTTCTCTCTCTCTCTCTCTTCTGTTGCTTTTTATTTCTGCAGAATTTTAAAGTTTGTTTATTTTTCTTCTTAATTTTTTTTTTTACGATTGCCTTGGCCTTCCGTTTCCTCTTTGCGGACGCCTTTCACTTTGTCTTTCTGTACGTCTGCTTCTTTAGCTTCTACGTCTACATTCTTTGCTTTTTGGCAATAATTTCAGTTTATGTTCACATTATTTTTACACTGTATTCGGAGTAAAAACTGTCGGCGTAGTGGGCGTGGCACTTGTAGTACTCTATAAAAATTAAATGTGCAGCAGCAGAAGGAAAAGAAAAAAAAAAAAAAAAAACTAAAGACTTTTGAGCTGCCTTCAACTATATAAAGGCAAAAAGGCAATAAAATAATTGCTTACCTCTCGCTCTCGCTCTCTCTCTCTCTCTCTCTCTCTCTCTCTCCTTCTCCTTCCTCTTGTTGCCTTAAACTAATTTATTGCTTGCACCAATTGAAAAATATAAATGCTGCAACAGCAAGAAGAATTCAAAAGTTAAGAGCAGCATCAAAGCTTTGAGAGCATCATATAAACACTTGAGATGTAAATGTTGCAAGATCATTTGATTTTAACAGCTGCTGTGCATTTACTTGCATTACTCACTGTAGACAACTCTCTCTCTCTTTCTCATTGTCTCTCGTTCTCCCTCTCTATCTCTTGCTGTCTGTAACAGTTTGCCATTAACAGCATTACACATAGATTTGCGTGTTCGTGTGTGTGTGTGTGTGTGTTCGCATACTTTTTGTCGCCACTGTCGACAGTTGTCGCCGCTGCTGCTGTTGCTGTTTTAATGTTTTTGTGCCGGCGCGAGTTTGTTTTTATGGCTTTGTATTTATAATGTTTATTTCAATTCTATTTTGCCCTTATTAAGCTTTGACAAACACACACACAGAGAGAGAGAAAGAGAGAAAGAGAGAGAGTGAAAGAGAGAGAGTGAGAGAAAAAGAATGAGTTTGAGTATTACAACATTATACAACATGCTGTGGTGCGCTGCGCTGTGCTGTGCTGCTCTTGTTCATTGTTCTTGTTGTTCTTGCTGTTGCTTTGTGGTCTCGTTTTTAGTAGCTTTTTATGCATTATACCCAGCAGCTGTGGGGTATATGCGACTTGTCTAGCTGTCAAGTAAATGACAAAATGTTATCAGAAAAGGAAAGAGAAGTGAATGAGAAGGGGAAGGGAAAAGAGAGAGAGAGAGAGAGATAGAGAGAGAGGAAGAGAGAGAAAGAGAGAGAGAGAGAGAGAAAGTAAGAGAGTGAGAAAGAGAGAGAGAGAGTAAGAGAGAGAGAGAGTAAGAGAGAGAGTAAGAGAGATAGAGAGAGTAAGAGAGAGAGAAAGAGAGAGAGAAAGAGAGAGAGAGAAAGAGAGAGAGAAAGAGAGAGAGAGAAAGAGAGAGAGAGAGGAAGAGAGAGAGAGAGAGAGAGAAAGAGTGAGAAAGAGAGAGAGAGAGAGAGAGAGTGAAGAGAGATAGAGAGAGTAAGAGAGAGAGAAAGAGAGAGAGAGAGAAGAGAGAGAGAGAAAGAGAGAGAGAGAAAGAGAGAGAGAGAAAGAGAGAGAGAGAAAGTAAAGAGAGAGAAAGTAAGAGAGAGAGAGAAAGAGAAAGAGAGAGAGATAGTGAGAGAAGCAGAGAAAAAGGGAGAAAGTATACGGAGCAAGTGAAAGAAGCAGAGACAAGGTGATAGAGAAAGATAAAAAGAAAGAAAAACTGAGAGTGAATGTGAAAGAGAGAGATTGAGAAATAGAGAGAGAGACAGAAATACTTAGCAGAGATCTGAGAGCGCAAATATCTTGCCTGCATATTTTATTCCCTGCTTGCTTTGCCTTTTGGTCTAAAATTATCAAAGCTGTCAAATATTTTTACAGGGTATCTAGTAGTTGGTCGTGTCACTTTTTTCACAACAAGCTTTTGCTTAGGGAATATTGGAAAATCTGCAATAATATTTATTTTCTAGGGTATCTAGCTAGTCGTGGCATTTATTAATTTTTCAACTTTTATTTTGTCATTTTTATTTTTATTTATTTTTTTTTTTTTTGATTATTTTCTTATACAATTTTTGTTGTTGTTGGTTGGTTGGTTGGTTGGTTGTGTGACATGAATTGTTGATTGCTGTGTTTATTATTATTATTGTTGTTGTTGCTGTTGTTGTTGTTGTTGTTGTCTACTTCTTCTTATTGTTGTTATTGTTGCTGTTGTTAGGTGAATTGTAGTAATAAAGGTAATAAAAGTCATTAAATTGTGCTGCAGGGATTAAGCTTTGGAATTTCATATGTTTGTCTATGTCTGTCTGTCTGTCCCTGTCTCTCTGTCTGTCTCTCTGTCTGTCTGTCTGTTTGTCTCTCTGTGGTCGCACTGCCAATGGCATGTCACTGGCATTGCATTTGCTATTTTTCCATTGCTATTCGTTGCCTTTGCCTTCATTTTCAATTCCAATTACAAATAAATAAAACACGCGCCTGAAACTATGCAACAAAAATTGTTTTGTAAACGCAAAACTACAACTGTCTATTGCCATCTCACTCTCACTGCATATGTGACATAGATGTTTGCAAAGCGAGCAACAAAATTACAGTTACAAATAACAATACGACAAGCACAAAAAACATTTTTGCAACATTTTTATTTTATTTATTTATTTATTTATTTTTTTTGGTTTTTTGTTTTTGTTTTTGAAGCGTGACAAAATTTAAATTAAATTAGCAAAAATTGTAACAAATTTCAATTCCATTTGCATTTTTGTCCGTGTCTGTTTATTTATTGAAATGTTTATTTGCTGTGCAACAAAAACAAAAACAAAAAACAAAAACAAAAACAACAAGCAGCAACAGCAGCAGCAGCAGCAGCAGCAACAGTAAAATTAAATGTAATTATTTTTCATTTAATTATTTTTCGCGCATACAAAATAAAAATTCGCAGAAGAAATAAAAAAAAAAAAAAAACAAAAAAAAAACCGCCTAGCCGCAAAACACACGCCTCCATTGCCGCCAACCACGCCCAAACAAATTACAAGTTGTGGGCGTTGGGAGGCGTGAAAATACATGTGAAATCGATAGCTAAAATTGCAGGTACTGCTGCTGTTGTTGCTGTTGCTGTTGCTGCTAACGGCGACAGCGATGCCAACGGCGACGCTTCGGCCAAATATCAAATGCAATTCACATTTTCGATTTTCTCTGTGTGTGTGTGTGTGTGTGAAGCGACGCGACGCCTGCAGCAATTTGTGGCTTGTTGCCACGTGCTGACTGTCTGTTTTTCTCTCTCTTACTCATTCTCTCGCTCTTTCACTCCTTCCTATCTTGTCTTGCTGTCTCTTTCGCACACACAAACACAATTAAAAATCACATTAATTAAATATTTCCAAAGCAAAAGTTTTGCCTCATTTCTTAAGCTTCTTGCTTTGCTGCGCGCGACTGATTCGAGACGCTTTACGATTCTCTCTCTCTTGCTCTCTCACTCTTCTTCTCTCTCTCTCTCTCTCTGTCTCACTTCTTGTTGTAGCCCTTTGTTTTACCAACATCCTGTGCACATTCTTTTCTATTTCTTCTACTTCTACTTCTTCTTCTACTTCTTCGACTGTTGGGGAGGCAAAAAAGTTTTTCGCAACTTTTCTTTACGCCAATGCGAAAAATACTCGTAATAATAATGAAGGCAATGGCAACGGCAATAGCAACAGCAACAGCAACAGCAACAACAACAGCAACGTCGACGGCCCATTGCAATCGCCCAT
>JBAMBR010003771.1:0-71807 GCA_037044475.1 Zaprionus obscuricornis
TTTTATTGTTTGTTTCGGCTCAGTTACGTATTGCTAACTGATAAAGTATCAGGAACGAGTTATGGATTAGTGAAGGCTATATACATACATATATAATTATAGATAATATTTATTGCTATATTATGCGATCCTACCTTAAAGTGACCCAGCACAAAATCGGCTTCTTCTGCAGCAAATCCAGTGACAACAATTGCTTTTGGTCTTCGATCGACACGTGTGGGACCCTCAGGGAATGTGGCACGTTTACGTGAACCACCACCGGGTATCTTGGCATTACCGCCACCACCACCACCGCCAGAGAGATTACCACTGCCGCCACTGCTGGCCGCAAGTGTGCGCTGCAGTTCCTCAAGACGTTTCTGTAGTGCCGTCGTATCGTTACCTTCCTGCTGCTGTGCAATTAGCTCCAATTCAATATCAAGCAGATCTTTCTTTTGCTGTTCCTTTGTTTTCTTGATAAACGGTTGTTGCTGTTGCTGCTGTTGTTGTATTTGTGCCTGCAACTGATCTTGATCGGCATGCACATCCTTGCTCAATTTATCTATGGTTGCCTGTAGTACTTTAATTGTGTCCAACGTTGGCGCTCTCTGCGCATCATGCTGATCCATGCGTTCGACCAGTTCCAATGATTTTTTCATTTGTTTAACATAACTCTGGAGGAGTTCCTGTTTACGTTTACGCAGTCCATTGGCCAATTGATGCATTGCCTTTTGTTGTTCTTCTTGCTTTTTACGTATGCTTGCCGCATTTGCAGCGGGCGTCAATGAAGCACCGCCAGCAGCTGCACCACGAGCCGCAGCACCAGCTGCACCAGCAGCCAATGCACCATTCGCTGGCGCATTTGTATTGAGCTTGAGACGCATTGATGCAGGTGCTGCGGTACTTGCCTGCAGCTCTGTGGTTGCATTTGTTGTATTGGTTAAAGCGTTACTATTATTATTATTACTGTTATTATTATTATTGTTACTATTGGCATTACCTTCACCGAGGGGCGTTGTCAATTGATTGTTGTTCCCTATCATTTTAGCACTATCAGCATTCGGCGTTGGCATTGCCGGCACATTATGCAAATGATATTGACTCTTGCGATTTATATTCATATTTCCCGCATCATTTGGATTATTGCCGACGCCGCCACCATTGTTATTACCGCTGCTGCTATTGTTATCGTTATGCCAAAATACTTTAATGAAACGATTATTGAGCACAGCTTCAGTGCTGCGATAGGCAACATTTGCTTCGGCATGTGTTGAGAATGTAACAATTGCTGCCTCTGGATCACCCTCATATGACACTTGAATATTCACAATTTTACCAAATTTTGCAAAATGATTATTTAGATGTGCAATTGTGTTTAGTCCACGCGGCACTTTACGCAATTCTAATGCTGTATTATGTTGTTGCATGTTGGGATTAACGCGTGGTCCTAGACGACTATTTATCGGTACTTTACGCATTTTGGTGGGCACATCGGCTATGGCCACACTATCCTCCAATTCAAAGCGACGTTTACCCATATCAGCTGCAATGCCACCGCCAACACCACCGGCGGCACCACCGCCAGCAGTGCCATCCATAACTGGAATGGGAATCAGTTGGCGTTGCAATGGTGTTGTTACTGCTGTTGGATTGAAGGGGAATGGCATCATTTGTGGTGGACCTTGTACTTGTGGTGGTTGTCCAGCAACTGGATTTCGTGCATAATCTGCGGGATTTGGTACACCAATTGGAGCACAAGCACGTACATTTCCACTGAATGGATTAATGTTTGCCTGGCCGGGAACTGGTGGACCACCGGCTACTGTTAGTGCCTGTTGATTTACAGCACCGGCTGCACCAGCGGGTACAACACCAGTCGGAGGACCACCACGTCCCCAAATCTCTGGTGCATCGGGATTATATTCACGCATTGACATCATTAAAGCTGAGTTATTAATGCCCTCAAAGACAACTGGATTAATGCCATGATCCCAGGGGCAGGTCTCACCGCGCACACAGTAACCCTTTTCGTCAAAGTCGCGACAACGTTGACGCACCATTGACGCAGCTGGATGCACAATGGGCGATGGTACTGGTGCCGCTGCTGCCGTTGAGCCTGATGAACCGGCCGTGGAATCTAATTGATTGTTACCACGTCGCATATTGCGATTATCTGGTGAATTTGAACGGCTGCGCGGTGAATGGCGTCCGCCTTTGCCAAAGCGTTGGCCACGTTCATCCATATTGTTGTTGGCATTGTTGTTGTTGTTGCCAATGCGACGCCTATCGAAATTATTATTGTTATTGCTGTTGTTGTTGCGTCGATGTCTCAGATCACTAGTGCCGCCACCTGGTGGTGATTTATTGCGAAATTGTCGCTGACTCTTTTCGCGCTCATTTATACGACGATCTCGCGAACGGGAACGTCTAAAGGAACGATCATTAGAACGGGAACGGGAACGAGAGCGGGAACGCAATGAGGCACGACGACGGCGACTATCACGTGGTTGATTTTCCTTATCGGCGGCATAAGCACCACCAACCGATGTAGCAGTATTGCTGCCAGAGCTACGCACGGGCGGACTAGCGCTGCGAACAAATCCTGATGAGGCTGCGCCACTAGCGTTGCTACTGCTGTGATGATAATGATGCGTCAGCTGATTGCTGCTGCTGTGAGAGTCTTTGGTTTTATGCTGCAATAAAATGATGATAACAATTAGTTTTTTTTAACATAAAGGAATTTAGTATAAACTTACATCGAAGGCTATTTTGGTGCTATGTGTCCCTGTTGTTGTTGTTGCTGTTGTTGTATTGGCATCTGTGGCATTTGAGGCACTGCTATTATTACTTGAGGATTGCTGTTGTCCGAGTCCATCTGACGCGGTTTCTCTGCTGCTTTCGTTGTTAATTTGTGGTTGTTGTTGTTGTTGCTGCTGTTGTTGTTGATGTTGTTGCTGCTGATTGCCATCAGCCTTTATCACAATATCTTTTGGCATGGCAGGTGCTGAGGGAGGCGGCGGCGGTGGCGGAGATGCTGCTGCAGCCAATACAGCTTCAATATCGGCCACACCATCTAAATCATGATCCAATTCCAATTCAGATACAACTGATGCTGCTGTTGCTATCATTGGTGCTGGCATCGTTAGATATTCTTCGCTGGCAATGGCATCAAAAAGACGATCGACAAACCTTGTCGTCGATTCAGAGAGAAACACATCCAATTGTTCAATCATGATGCGTTTGAGATCTTTATCCGATTTGTCTTTTTTCAGCAACGCAATTACATATCGTGCCAAAGCTGAGGAGTCGGCATCGCAGCTACAAAATAAAAATAAATAATCATAAATAAGAAAATAATGATAAATATAATTACAAAATTGTAAATTTGCAATCTATTTATAATTCAATATTAATTATTGAGGTTTTCAGCTATTACATCAAAATGTTAAATTAAAATACTCAGCTGAGCTGAGCTTACAAGGTATCGATTATCGATAGTCTTGCTCAGCTGGGTTTTCATTACTATGTAAGTTTATATGCATATGTATGTGTATACTTACAGTGGCTCGAGCACAACGCTCAGCCAATCCTTAAGCTTATCCGAGTTTTCCAATATCATTTTTTTGGATGATGGCCCCAAATATTGTACAGCTTTTTTATATTTGTTCGTTTCCGTTGGTCTGTTATGCTTTGTCTTGCACTGTTTCCTTTTTTTCTTAGATTGTGGGGGGCCAATTGTATAGATGTACTTATTTTTAATATGACCTCTGCCGCTGGCGCTCTTCTGACGCTCTATCTCTGTCCAACGCACTGAGGGGGGTTCTTTCGACTTTTGACTGCTTTATAAACTATTTATATATATACAATATTTGCTAGAATGCTGCAAGAACACACACAAAAAAAAATTAACACGTTTAGCACTTCACAGCATTTATTTCATTTTCATGTAAAAAAAAAAGCAAGTATGCTGTTTCAACTATTTTACACACGCCGCACAACCCTGTGATAATAATACGATTTCATCGAGTTTGTTGTGTGGTGGGAAACACAAGGGATGGTACGCAGATTGTCAAGAAGACTGCCGACACATAATTATATTCACGATTATTATTATTATTTTTATTTTATATTAATTTCCAATTTCAAAAATTATTTATGTATATTTATTGACTGACAGCTGGCTTAAAGCATATCATACACACATATATAGTATATACCCCACTCGTGTTTGTATTGATATATATATATATATATATAAATATATATTCCAATAAGAAAGTTTCTCGATTTTGCTACCCGATACTTTTTGCTTGCGTGCGAGAGGTGGCGACACACAAAAACACACACGCATATAAGCAGCACACAAATTCATGCACACAATCACACTCACAAATACATACAAGGCGAGCAGCTACATTTTTGCACACAATTTTCACACTTTTTACAAACTTTTTTCTCTATATAAACATATTTAAAACATACCTTATGCACTAAATTAAACTTATGCAATAGTTTTAAACAATGATTTCTTGTTTTAAATAGTTATTTTTATATTTTTCACTGCACTTTATTGCTGCGCGCAAGGTTGCTTGCCAGACGAGTATGGCTGCATATCGCACACTGCGCACCTCGATAATTGTGTATTAAGCATATCGAGCTATATCGAATTGCATCGCTGCAATTTATGTCAAAACATACAAAAGTGTCATCGCTACTGCAGCGACACGCGCGCCAGTTGGTTGCAGCAATTGAGATATCATTGCAATAACTGTTGAAATATCTGTATAAAGCATAAAGAATGTGCAGCATTGGTGAAGATGAGTTTGGCGACGATGGCGCCGCGCGTGCAATGCCAGCGCAGGTTCAGCAGACAGCAGCTGCCTTTATCGCCACTGCCGGCAGCTGCAGCAAATGTGCGACTCAGACTCAACGCACGCTCTACAAATTAAATTTTCGTGCTGCCGAATGTATTGAATGTTTTCTTAGTTATGCCAGACATAAGTTCCGTGCTGCTCTAGGCGCAGCTAAGGTTCTGCCTCGCAATGCTGAAGTGCTGCTGTTAATTGATGGTACCGTCGAGTCATTGGTGCTACTGGATATGTTGCATTTTGCACAGACTCAAAATACATTTAAGCGCTTGCATTGCAATGCTCGTGTGCTGTTTATAGACAGCCGTGATTCATCTAACTCGGCTTTTGATCCGTTGCCAAAGTTAAAGGAACTTAATACTCGTTACGCGCCATTTCAATTTTATATTATTAAACAGAATGCTAAGCCCAATAGCTTAAAGTTACTTGAAGATTACAATGAAGGCGTTGCAGAGAAGGAGCTGCTGGAAACGAGCAAGCAATTGCGCAGCTTAACTGCTCGTCAGGATTATGTGAGGCAACAGCGTAAACGCCTAGTTGGAGATGTGGCCGTTGCATTACAATGTAGCCATATCTTTGAGCCAAGCATAAGCACAACATTAGCAGCACAACTGTTGACATCTGTGGCATTAGGGCGTGGTGGCAGCGTTGCCCTGGATGTGGCACTGTTGGACGATCGTTTACCAGCGGGCATCAAGCTGTTACGACCCCTTAAAGATCTCAATGAACAAGAAGTGCAATTTTATGTGCATGCACAGGGATTACAATCGTTTTCACCGGAGGACCCAGAAGCTAAACTGTCCTCCAATGCAAGTCTACAAAATCTCACAAATGCTTTTGTGGCTAACCTGCAACAGAATTATGCCTCCACTGTATCCACTGTTTTTCGCACTGGCGATAAAATTGCAACTAATCTGCACACGGATAATCCTGAGGCATCATTAGCAACATGTGCCTTATGTCAAAGCCTTTTGGACAATGGACAACTCTCGGATACATTGCTTGCCATTGAATATTCTCGTGCTGTTTCGGAAATGGGTGCGGCACTACAAAGCGAAGGCAGTGTCGAAATCTTAGAGCAGCGAGCCAGACAAACAATGAATGCAAGAGAAGATTTATGCCACGCCTGTCGTAATATTGAAGCTGAGATAATGACTTAATATAATTCGAATAAATGTTGTAAACGTACATATTAAATAACGTTACGTCTTTATTATAAACTATAGCTTGGAGAGACGCATATTAACCAACGCCTGCAGTGGTAAATGTCCATCGAGTGGCAATTGATTGCACGCCAAATCGACACGATTAAAGCCATAAATCATATAGCGATTATAGCGCTGAGCACTTTTGTTAATGTCATCCATGGATTTATGTAATAAAATGGAATCTCTGTAGCTTTGTGGCTCATCCAAATAGAGCTCATCACCGGGTAGCACACCGAAAAGACAGTTGTTCGCCCTATAATAAATCGGTTGAAATAATGTGGATCCGTGTATGCTGCTACGTTGTCGTGTAAATTGAATAAGTTGCAGCCATCTGCGCATATTCATCAAACGTGCTATCTCATAGAGTAACATAAATGGCAGCCAGATGACACTTTCCTGCGATTGTTGCCAACTTTCGGCTGGATTCAACCAGTGGGCAGATGTTACTTCATTGGGTTCAAGCAATAGCTGCACATCGCATGTGTCCAAGGCAGCAAAATAATAGACTGTATCATATTTGCGATTAGCTGAAGCGGGAGTCCTCCAAACGGACCATTCACTCAATGCCCAGAGATCTGGTATTACCGATAAATGACGACATAATTCCAAAAATTGTTTTGCATCATTGTGAACCCGCTGTTGCCAGCTTTCAAGTTCAGCAATTTCGAAGGGCTGCAGCAGCTGCTGAGCCGGTTGACCAATTAATAAATCTTTGAGCAGATTTGTTGGTCGGCAGAGAAGAATACCAACTTCTTCGAAGGTTTCTCGCAACGCTGTTAGACGTAATGAAATGTCACGCGTAAAATTCTTTCCCTGGCTTAAAAGATCTGGTCTATTTGAAGTTTGTTGGCAATGTAAAAGTTTCAGTTGCTCCTCACTGACGCCACAGCTGTGAAAATATGTTAGCCAATCGACAGATTCATCTGCATCGGCATCAAAGACGCCACCAGGAAAGACACAATGATTAAGTGCATACGATGTTCGTTCTGTGCGTTTGATTAACAAGAGCTATAAATATATGCATAATAATTATTATATTTGTTTTGCACTATGTTCAATAATTTTATTTCTTACGTTGTAATCAAAGTCCAGCTCGTCTTGCTTGGATTTATTCTTGCCAGCTAAAATTAAGCTGGCCGAAGGTCTATATACATTTGAGATAGACATATTGCAAGTCTTATTCGGCTGGCCTCAACTGGCTAATAATTTAATTTGAAACATTTCCAGTTTTACCTTTGCACCGTAGCTTGAGAGTTTAACAGCTGTGTGAGATAGTTAACAGATAACATTGTTTATCAATCGATAGATTAGCCCATGCATTTATCTAAAAATACGATCGATAAAATTTTGTATAAGATTTGAGCGGCGTTTACTGAGCACATTTTTCATTCTGAATTTGATTACTGTCGCAGTTGCTGACAAAGTTAAAATAAATATTAATTAATAAATGTTAATTATTAATATTCGTTGAAATCAATATATTTGCACAACATTCTCATAAAATTCAAATAGCTTAAATTTTACAGCTCAGCTGATTTGAAGTATTCGATGGCTGTTAATAAACTTAAAATATCGATAAAGTTGCAATTTCAACAGCTACGTACTTAGCACGATCGACAAAAGATCAAATAAATTTAATATTTATCGACATTATGGCGAATCAAGTTACAACAAAATTACGTCAATCTGCAAGCTTGATAATTCTGGCCAAGGACAAGTGTGCAGCACCAACAACATATGATTATAATGTTTGTATATGCTGTAGTGAATATTAATATTTTCGTTTCAAATATTATAGTATTAATATTGTTTACAGGCGCTGCTGCTTACACGTAACTCAAAGTCTAGTTTTATGCCAGACTCGTCTGTATTTCCTGGCGGCGTTTGTGAAGCGACAGACAGTTCCCCCGCCTGGCTAAGTCATTTTCAACGTTACGATGTCAGCGCTGCCAAATTACAAGAGCTCTGCCCAGTGGCGCTGAAACCTCTTGTGGATACAAAAACTGAAAAGCTTAATGAGTAAATTGCACATTATATAAAATTTATTGTAATTTTCTTAATATTCAATCGAATTCTTTCTCAGGGCTGTTTCGTTACGTCTAACCGCACTGAGGGAGACGTTTGAGGAAATGGGAATATTGCTATGTCGAGATCGCAAGACATTGACCAGCACCGATGGCTATGCACAATTTCATGAACAATTTGATCGTAAGCATTGGCAAACGGAAGTCCACAATGATGCAAGTAAATTTTTAAAGCTCTGCGAGGAATTGGACGTACTGCCCGATTTATGGTCCCTGCACGAATGGTCTGCTTGGCGTACACCATCCACTTTCAAGACACGTTTCCAAACTGCCTTCTTTCTAACTGCGCTCACGGAGCAGCCGAAAGTGTTGACTGAACCCAAAGAGGTTAAAGATTATGCAGTAAGTAAACGCTTAAACATCTAGTATAATCAATTTGTATTAATTGTTTGCTTGTCGTATTGCAACAGTGGCGCTCACCGTTGGACTATCTGCAGGATACGCTTAAGAAGCGTATTTGGCTGCCTCCGCCACAATTTTATGAACTTTCGCGTTGTCTCAACTTTCCAACACTCGAAGAACTGCGTCAATTTGCACAGAAACGTTCAGCCAATGGATATGTGCTCACTCATCCGGTTATGTACAAATGTACAGATGGATTAGTTCATTTGCTACCCGGTGACGATATGTATCCTGATAATCCTGATGCAAGTGCTGATAAAATTGAGACTGGACTCTCAACCAAAGATTTTCGTGCGTTGGCTAAAAAGAATTTACATCGTTCCGAGCATAAGAATCAGCATGAATCACAGTTACTTATTAATTTTAAGCCAGCGGATGGGCAGGTTAATCCAATAGATCCGCGCACGCTTTAATTTTATATAAATGAAAACTCGAGTGACATGGGAATAATTTGTGAAATTGAACGTTGAAATATTTAATTGTTAAATAACAAAAAAAAAAAATTAGTGAATTTATTGTAAATATTTGTAAATACCTGAACGTTTTTATGTAACAACAACGTGAGGCTCAATTTTAAAATGCATTTATTATTTTAATAAACAATTTACAAAAAAAAAATGTTAATAATATTTAAAGATTAAAAATGTATAGAAACATAGTCGTAGTCGTAGTCATTGTTATAGTCGCATTAATTGTTCATCAGGATTATTTCTGATGCTTGCCATACCACAATTGATGCAGATAGGAGTCATCATCATTATTGCCATAACCAGGACTATAGCTTTCTGCGCTTTCTGATGATTTCTCAGAATCCTTATATCTGCAATTATTCGATTTTAATTTTAATTTTATTAATTTTTTAATATATAATATAATACTTACTCATATTCGGAAATGTAGCTGGATTCTGTCCAGGATTGTTGTGGCTGTTGCGAATTTGCCGCATAGTTATCCTTAGCTGGTTTCTGATGGCATTTCTTGCATTCATTTAGTGCACGATCAATATTCTTTTGAGCGCTAAGCAGTGCACCAAGTTTATGATCAATTTGCCATGTAGCTGCACCAATATCATGCACTGTATTACCAATAACTGTCAATTGACGCTGTTGTGTAGCATTTAAAGATTGTAAACCTTGCTCCAAAAGTTGCACCTTATTGGCCGTAATACCACTCAATGCTGTTAATTCATCCAAATATATAATTTTATTCTCAATATGTCGTTGCGATTGTTCTAATTTCTTGGCTGTTTGTCCCAATGTGACAAGCTCCTTGAGCACAACCTGCTTCAGTAAAGTATCCAATCCTGATAAATTCAGTTGCAGTGACTTTGCCACAGCATTTAAATCATTTTCATATTTATTCTGTTTGGCATCCACCTGGATGAGCACTTGTTTAATCTCTTGCTGCACACGTCCCACACTTTCAATGGCACGATCAGTACGATTCTCTCCAAGACGAATAATGATCGTTGCATTACGAATACCATCGGCAATTAATTGAAAATTATTGCTTGTATTTACTTCAAGACTCTTTAGTCCATCCTCCAATTGTCCAATTACAGCAATTTCTTCTCCAACTACCTTTAGTTTTCTATCAACTCCCTTCTGTGAGTTAATAATACTATTTGCCTTCAGATCCAATTCCTTTAACCTTTCGCTATTCTCCTCAAGTATGCAACGAATTTTCGAAGTACTTAAACGTGTATCTCCCAGTATGACTAATTGACTTTGATCTGCATTGCTCTGTGCCAGCACAGTGATCATAGCACAACTGATGTAGAGCACTACGACGAATAATTGTTGACTTGTCATTGTGTTCGCTATTGTTTTGGAACTGACTTTCATTGTTAATGGGTAGCAGCTTAAATAGTCCACTTTGACACCACATTGCAATTGGCACGTGTCAGTTGCCACATTGGGCTAATCAGTTGCCATTTTTCATTTGCCATTTGCCAATTTGCTTTTGTTCCATTTTTAACCCACATTTGATAATAGTTAGAAGAATTTATTTAATTAGAAATTTGAAATTATTTAAGAAAATATCCCAATTATTTGCAGTTTCTTTCCCAGACAAAAATATATTTTCCTTTTGTTTCATCTTTTAGGTCTACAGACGAGTTCAAGTCATGTATGTAGATATTAGTATAAACATAATAATATAAACATAATAATTTATATATAGTTCAACGACATTTTAGTTTGGCAAAATTGAGAAGTACGCATACATATGTCTTCTAAGGTCACGTCTTGACATTCTTATAGCTATCATTTAGACATAAATAGGTTTTTGCAACCAAAAATAAAAGAACGTGCCAAACTATAAATACAAACATTTTGGTACATTTTGCAGCTGTCTTCTTCCCAAAACAAAAAAAAAAAAAAATGGGTCAATTATTAATATATTCGTAACTAAAATTCATTCAGTAAATTTTCTCAGCTGATTTCTCAAGAAAACAATAATTTTTTTATATACTATACGTATATATATAGTATATATTATATCTTTATATTTGTTATATTTTTCCATGCAAGACAAGATATGAAGTTTGTGACTATTAAACAATTTTATTATCACAGTAAAGTTTATATTTTTTATAACATTTTCATTTCCGCCAAGAAGATTTGGGTTAATTTTTTTCTTCTTTTTTTTTTATTCTTAACATGTATAGTCTGATATGGATGGTAGTTATATGATTATGATCCATTTAAAGCAGGATAAGAAACTACCGTATAATAAACTTCAATTCTGTAGTTGGTAAAAATAATTCTAGGTTCAAATCATTTCTAAAATTTGTTTTTTTGTAATAAAACTTTCATGTTGCTGTTGCAGTTGCTTCGAAACTTGAGGTGGAAGTGTCTTCAGCTTGTCCATTGTCTGCCTTTAAATATTCGTTTGTTGCTTGTGATGCACGTGTTTGAGCGCATCAATAATTATCTACTACCTGTGTGTGTTTTTTTTTTTGCGTTCGCTCTCTTGCTGTGCCAAACGCTTATTATTTCGGTTTTGTCTTTTTTTTTGTTACTGCAGTGGAAATTCAGCTTATAATCGGCGTACGTTGCTTTTGAAGTATTTAAAATGACAGTGTTGATAAATGTCAAATTGTCCGTTACACTCAGGAGCAACAAGTACCGATAAGCGTTGTTGATATGGAGCCAAGCAATAATCGATTGCACTATCCCATTTCGATAACTCAGCTCTGTCAGCTGTCAGTAATTTCTTAACTACACAGCTGTTAGGCCAAGGCACAGGTACACATACACAGGGTGGACTGGCATTGTTCTAGAAAGAATAAGCTTTAACATATTGTGAATAAATAAATGCGAGAAGTGTATGCATGTACTCAGTATTTGACTTCGTTGCAAAATTTACATCTCATACATATAGAAATACGCGTACACATCCGCTATAGCAAAAACAAAAGTCAAAAGTAACCATAAAAAAAGAAATAGTCTAAAGCGTGTACAAAGTTCAATAATCAATTTCGTTTTTTTTCATATTTAAAGAAAAAGATAAAACAACAATAAAAAATAAAAAAAATGGAAACTCCAAATACAGTTGAGGCCGATGCTGTGGAAACTTCATTTCTGGCATCCACATTTCGTGAAATATTCTACAGTCCGATGAATCTGGCGCTTTTGTCAATCATTTGCTTTTTGATTTATAAAATAGTTCGTGATCGTACTGAAGGTTCCGGTGCACGAGATCCGGCACCACCAGCTGAACCGGAGCTACCCAAATTGCGTCGTGACTTTACGATCAAGGAATTGCGTCCATATGACGGTAATCAACCGGACGGACGTGTTCTTGTCGCTGTCAACGGAAATGTGTATGACGTCACCAAAGGTAAACGTTTTTATGGCCCCGGCGGACCATATGCAACCTTTGCCGGTCGCGATGCATCACGCAATTTAGCAACATTCAGTGTAATTCCCAATGAGAAGGATGAATATGATGATTTAAGTGATCTTGGCGCTATGGAAATGGATTCCATACGTGATTAAATGAAAATGTTATAAAAAATATAAACTTTACTGTGATAATAAAATTGTTTAATAGTCACAAACTTCATATCTTGTCTTGCATGGAAAAATATAACAAATATAAAGATAGAAATATACTATATATACTGATATATATACGTATAGTATATAAAAAAAATTATTTTTTCTTGAGAAATCAGCTGAGAAAATTTACTGAATGAATTTTAGTTACGAATATATTAATAATTGACCCATTTTTTTTTTTTGTGTTTGGAAGAAGACATCTGCAAAATGTACCAAAATGTTCGTATTTATAGTTTGGCACGTTCTTTTATTTTTGGTTGCAAAAACCTATTTATGTCTAAATGATAGCTATAAGAATGTCAAGACGTGACCTTAGAAGACATATGTATGCGTACTTCTCAATTTTGCCAAACTAAAATGTCGTTGAACTATACATAAATTATTATGTTTATATTATTATGTTTATACTAATATCTACATACATGACTTGAACTCGTCTGTAGACCTAAAAGATGAAACAAAAGGAAAATATATTTTTGTCTGGGAAAGAAACTGCAAATAATTGGGATATTTTCTTAAATAATTTTAAATTTCTAATTAAATAAATTCTTCTAACTATTATCAAATGTGGGTTAAAAATGGAACAAAAGCAAATTGGCAAATGGCAAATGAAAAATGGCAACTGATTAGCCCAATGTGGCAACTGACACGTGCCAATTGCAATGTGGTGTCAAAGTGGACTATTTAAGCTGCTACCCATTAACAGTGAAAGTCAGTTCCAAAACAATAGCGAACACAATGACAAGTCAACAATTATTCGTCGTAGTGCTCTACATCAGTTGTGCTATGATCACTGTGCTGGCACAGAGCAATGCAGATCAAAGTCAATTAGTCATACTGGGAGATACACGTTTAAGTACTTCGAAAATTCGTTGCATACTTGAGGAGAATAGCGAAAGGTTAAAGGAATTGGATCTGAAGGCAAATAGTATTATTAACTCACAGAAGGGAGTTGATAGAAAACTAAAGGTAGTTGGAGAAGAAATTGCTGTAATTGGACAATTGGAGGATGGACTAAAGAGTCTTGAAGTAAATACAAGCAATAATTTTCAATTAATTGCCGATGGTATTCGTAATGCAACGATCATTATTCGTCTTGGAGAGAATCGTACTGATCGTGCCATTGAAAATGTGGGACGTGTGCAGCAAGAGATTAAACAAGTGCTCATCCAGGTGGATGCCAAACAGAATAAATATGAAAATGATTTGAATGCTGTGGCAAAGTCACTGCAATTGAATTTATCAGGATTGGATACTTTACTGAAGCAGGTTGTGCTCAAGGAGCTTGTTACATTGGGACAAACAGCCAAGAAATTAGAACAATCGCAACGACATATTGAGAATAAAATTATATATTTGGATGAATTAACAGCATTGAGTGGTATTACGGCCAATAAGGTGCAACTTTTGGAGCAAGGTTTACAATCTTTAAATGCTACACAACAGCGTCAATTGACAGTTATTGGTAATACAGTGCATGATATTGGTGCAGCCACATGGCAAATTGATCATAAACTTGGTGCGCTGCTTAGCGCTCAAAAGAATATTGATCGTGCACTAAATGAATGCAAGAAATGCCATCAGAAACCAGCTAAGGATAACTATGCGGCAAATTCGCAACAGCCACAACAATCCTGGACAGAATCCAGCTACATTTCCGAATATGAGTAAGTATTATATTATATATTAAAAAATTAATAAAATTAAAATTAAAATCGAATAATTGCAGATATAAGGATTCTGAGAAATCATCAGAAAGCGCAGAAAGCTATAGTCCTGGTTATGGCAATAATGATGATGACTCCTATCTGCATCAATTGTGGTATGGCAAGCATCAGAAATAATCCTGATGAACAATTAATGCGACTATAACAATGACTACGACTACGACTATGTTTCTATACATTTTTAATCTTTAAATATTATTAACATTTTTTTTTTGTAAATTGTTTATTAAAATAATAAATGCATTTTAAAATTGAGCCTCACGTTGTTGTTACATAAAAACGTTCAGGTATTTACAAATATTTACAATAAATTCACTAATTTTTTTTTTTTGTTATTTAACAATTAAATATTTCAACGTTCAATTTCACAAATTATTCGCATGTCACTCGAGTTTTCATTTATATAAAATTAAAGCGTGCGCGGATCTATTGGATTAACCTGCCCATCCGCTGGCTTAAAATTAATAAGTAACTGTGATTCATGCTGATTCTTATGCTCGGAACGATGTAAATTCTTTTTAGCCAACGCACGAAAATCTTTGGTTGAGAGTCCAGTCTCAATTTTATCAGCACTTGCATCAGGATTATCAGGATACATATCGTCACCGGGTAGCAAATGAACTAATCCATCTGTACATTTGTACATAACCGGATGAGTGAGCACATATCCATTGGCTGAACGTTTCTGTGCAAATTGACGCAGTTCCTCAAGCGTTGAAAAGTTGAGACAACGCGAAAGTTCATAGAATTGTGGCGGTGGCAGCCAAATACGCTTCTTGAGCGTATCCTGCAGATAGTCCAACGGTGAGCGCCACTGTTGCAATACGACAAGCATACAATTAATACAAATTGATTATACTAGATGTTTAAGCGTTTACTTACTGCATAATCTTTAACCTCTTTGGGTTCAGTCAACACTTTCGGCTGCTCCGTGAGCGCAGTTAGAAAGAAGGCAGTTTGGAAACGTGTCTTGAAAGTGGATGGTGTACGCCAAGCAGACCATTCGTGCAGGGACCATAAATCGGGCAGTACGTCCAATTCCTCGCAGAGCTTTAAAAATTTACTTGCATCATTGTGGACTTCCGTTTGCCAATGCTTACGATCAAATTGTTCATGAAATTGTGCATAGCCATCGGTGCTGGTCAATGTCTTGCGATCTCGACATAGCAATATTCCCATTTCCTCAAACGTCTCCCTCAGTGCGGTTAGACGTAACGAAACAGCCCTGAGAAAGAATTCGATTGAATATGAAGAAAATTACAATAAATTTTATATAATGTGCATTTTACTCATTAAGCTTTTCAGTTTTTGTATCCACAAGAGGTTTCAGCGCCACTGGGCAGAGCTCTTGTAATTTGGCAGCGCTGACATCGTAACGTTGAAAATGACTTAGCCAGGCGGGGGAACTGTCTGTCGCTTCACAAACGCCGCCAGGAAATACAGACGAGTCTGGCATAAAACTAGACTTTGAGTTACGTGTAAGCAGCAGCGCCTGTAAACAATATTAATATCACTAAATTTGAAACGAAAACATTAATATTGATATACAAACATTATAATTATATGTTGTTGGTGCTGCACACTTGTCCTTGGCCAGAATTATTAAGCTTGCAGATTGACGTAATTTTGTTGTAACTTGATTCGCCATAATGTCGATAAATATTAAATTTATTTGATCTTTTGTCGATCGTGCTAAGTACGTAGCTGTTGAAATTGCAACTTTATCGATATTTTAAGTTTATTAACAGCCATCGAATACTTCAAATCAGCTGAGCTGTAAAATTTAAGCTGTTTGAATTTTATGAGAATGTTGGGCAAATATATTGATTTCAACGAATATAAATAATTAATTTATTAATTAATATTTATTTTAACTTTGTCAGTAACTGCGACAGTAATCAAATTCAGAATGAAAAATGTGCTCAGTAAACGCCGCTCAAATCTTATACAAAAATTTATCGATCGTATTTTTAGATAAATGCATGGGCTAATCTATCGATTGATAAACAATGTTATCTGTTAACTATCTCACACAGCTGTTAAACTCTCAAGCTACGGTGCAAAGGTAAAACTAGAAATGTTTCAAATTAAATTATTAGCCAGTTGAGGCCAGCCGAATAAGACTTGCAATATGTCTATCTCAAATGTATATAGACCTTCGGCCAGCTTAATTTTAGCTGGCAAGAATAAATCCAAGCAAGACGAGCTGGACTTTGATTACAACGTAAGAAATAAAATTATTGAACATAGTGCAAAACAAATATAATAATTATTATGCATATATTTATAGCTCTTGTTAATCAAACGCACAGAACGAACATCGTATGCACTTAATCATTGTGTCTTTCCTGGTGGCGTCTTTGATGCCGATGCAGATGAATCTGTCGATTGGCTAACATATTTTCACAGCTGTGGCGTCAGTGAGGAGCAACTGAAACTTTTACATTGCCAACAAACTTCAAATAGACCAGATCTTTTAAGCCAGGGAAAGAATTTTACGCGTGACATTTCATTACGTCTAACAGCGTTGCGAGAAACCTTCGAAGAAGTTGGTATTCTTCTCTGCCGACCAACAAATCTGCTCAAAGATTTATTAATTGGTCAACCGGCTCAGCAGCTGCTGCAGCCCTTCGAAATTGCTGAACTTGAAAGCTGGCAACAGCGGGTTCACAATGATGCAAAACAATTTTTGGAATTATGTCGTCATTTATCGGTAATACCAGATCTCTGGGCATTGAGTGAATGGTCCGTTTGGAGGACTCCCGCTTCAGCTAATCGCAAATATGATACAGTCTATTATTTTGCTGCCTTGGACACATGCGATGTGCAGCTATTGCTTGAACCCAATGAAGTAACATCTGCCCACTGGTTGAATCCAGCCGAAAGTTGGCAACAATCGCAGGAAAGTGTCATCTGGCTGCCATTTATGTTACTCTATGAGATAGCACGTTTGATGAATATGCGCAGATGGCTGCAACTTATTCAATTTGTACGACAGCGTAGCAGCATACACGGATCCACATTATTTCAACCGATTTATTATAGGGCGAACAACTGTCTTTTCGGTGTGCTACCCGGTGATGAGCTCTATTTGGATGAGCCACAAAGCTACAGAGATTCCATTTTATTACATAAATCCATGGATGACATTAACAAAAGTGCTCAGCGCTACAATCGCTATATGATTTATGGCTTTAATCGTGTCGATTTGGCGTGCAATCAATTGCCACTCGATGGACATTTACCACTGCAGGCGTTGGTTAATATGCGTCTCTCCAAGCTATAGTTTATAATAAAGACGTAACGTTAATATGTACGTTTACAACATTTATTCGAATTATATTAAGTCATTATCTCAGCTTCAATATTACGACAGGCGTGGCATAAATCTTCTCTTGCATTCATTGTTTGTCTGGCTCGCTGCTCTAAGATTTCGACACTGCCTTCGCTTTGTAGTGCCGCACCCATTTCCGAAACAGCACGAGAATATTCAATGGCAAGCAATGTATCCGAGAGTTGTCCATTGTCCAAAAGGCTTTGACATAAGGCACATGTTGCTAATGATGCCTCAGGATTATCCGTGTGCAGATTAGTTGCAATTTTATCGCCAGTGCGAAAAACAGTGGATACAGTGGAGGCATAATTCTGTTGCAGGTTAGCCACAAAAGCATTTGTGAGATTTTGTAGACTTGCATTGGAGGACAGTTTAGCTTCTGGGTCCTCCGGTGAAAACGATTGTAATCCCTGTGCATGCACATAAAATTGCACTTCTTGTTCATTGAGATCTTTAAGGGGTCGTAACAGCTTGATGCCCGCTGGTAAACGATCGTCCAACAGTGCCACATCCAGGGCAACGCTGCCACCACGCCCTAATGCCACAGATGTCAACAGTTGTGCTGCTAATGTTGTGCTTATGCTTGGCTCAAAGATATGGCTACATTGTAATGCAACGGCCACATCTCCAACTAGGCGTTTACGCTGTTGCCTCACATAATCCTGACGAGCAGTTAAGCTGCGCAATTGCTTGCTCGTTTCCAGCAGCTCCTTCTCTGCAACGCCTTCATTGTAATCTTCAAGTAACTTTAAGCTATTGGGCTTAGCATTCTGTTTAATAATATAAAATTGAAATGGCGCGTAACGAGTATTAAGTTCCTTTAACTTTGGCAACGGATCAAAAGCCGAGTTAGATGAATCACGGCTGTCTATAAACAGCACACGAGCATTGCAATGCAAGCGCTTAAATGTATTTTGAGTCTGTGCAAAATGCAACATATCCAGTAGCACCAATGACTCGACGGTACCATCAATTAACAGCAGCACTTCAGCATTGCGAGGCAGAACCTTAGCTGCGCCTAGAGCAGCACGGAACTTATGTCTGGCATAACTAAGAAAACATTCAATACATTCGGCAGCACGAAAATTTAATTTGTAGAGCTGCGTTGAGTTGATCGCACATTTGTTACAATTGCCGGCAGTGGTGATAAAAGCATCTGCTGTCGATGAACCTGGCAGCATTGCATGCGTGGCACCATCGTCACCAAAATCATCTTCACCAATGCTACACATTTATACAACAGATATTTCAACAGTTATTGTAATTTCTCATACTCAACTAACTGGGCGCGTGTTCTCAGTAGTGATGACACTTTTGTATGTTTTGATATAAATTGCAGGGATGTTATTCGATATAGTTCGATATGCTTAATATACAATTATCGATGCTCAGTTTGCGATATGCAGCCAACTCGTCTAGCAAGCAACCTTGCGCGCAGTAATAAAGTGCAGTGAAAAATATAAAAATAACTATTTAAAACAAGAAATCGTTGTTTAAAACTATTGCATAAGTTTAATTTAGTGCATAAGGTATGTTTTAAATATGTTTATATAGAGAAAAAAGTTTGTAAAAAGTGTGAAAATTGTGTGCAAAAATGTAGCTGCTCGCCTTGTATGTATTTGTGAGTGTGATTGTGTGCATGAATTTGTGTGCTGCTTATATGCGTGTGTGTTTTTGTGTGTCGCCACCTCTCGCACGCAAGCAAAAAGTATCGGGTAGCAAAATCGAGAAACTTTCTTATTGGAATATATATTTATATATATATATATATATATCAATACAAACACGAGTGGGGTATATACTATATATGTGTGTATGATATGCTTTAAGCCAGCTGTCAGTCAATAAATATACATAAATAATTTTTGAAATTGGAAATTAATATAAAATAAAAATAATAATAATAATCGTGAATATAATTATGTGTCGGCAGTCTTCTTGACAATCTGCGTACCATCCCTTGTGTTTCCCACCACACAACAAACTCGATGAAATCGTATTATTATCACAGGGTTGTGCGGCGTGTGTAAAATAGTTGAAACAGCATACTTGCTTTTTTTTTTACATGAAAATGAAATAAATGCTGTGAAGTGCTAAACGTGTTAATTTTTTTTTGTGTGTGTTCTTGCAGCATTCTAGCAAATATTGTATATATATAAATAGTTTATAAAGCAGTCAAAAGTCGAAAGAACCCCCCTCAGTGCGTTGGACAGAGATAGAGCGTCAGAAGAGCGCCAGCGGCAGAGGTCATATTAAAAATAAGTACATCTATACAATTGGCCCCCCACAATCTAAGAAAAAAAGGAAACAGTGCAAGACAAAGCATAACAGACCAACGGAAACGAACAAATATAAAAAAGCTGTACAATATTTGGGGCCATCATCCAAAAAAATGATATTGGAAAACTCGGATAAGCTTAAGGATTGGCTGAGCGTTGTGCTCGAGCCACTGTAAGTATACACATACATATGCATATAAACTTACATAGTAATGAAAACCCAGCTGAGCAAGACTATCGATAATCGATACCTTGTAAGCTCAGCTCAGCTGAGTATTTTAATTTAACATTTTGATGTAATAGCTGAAAACCTCAATAATTAATATTGAATTATAAATAGATTGCAAATTTACAATTTTGTAATTATATTTATCATTATTTTCTTATTTATGATTATTTATTTTTATTTTGTAGCTGCGATGCCGACTCCTCAGCTTTGGCACGATATGTAATTGCGTTGCTGAAAAAAGACAAATCGGATAAAGATCTCAAACGCATCATGATTGAACAATTGGATGTGTTTCTCTCTGAATCGACGACAAGGTTTGTCGATCGTCTTTTTGATGCCATTGCCAGCGAAGAATATCTAACGATGCCAGCACCAATGATAGCAACAGCAGCATCAGTTGTATCTGAATTGGAATTGGATCATGATTTAGATGGTGTGGCCGATATTGAAGCTGTATTGGCTGCAGCAGCATCTCCGCCACCGCCGCCGCCTCCCTCAGCACCTGCCATGCCAAAAGATATTGTGATAAAGGCTGATGGCAATCAGCAGCAACAACATCAACAACAACAGCAGCAACAACAACAACAACCACAAATTAACAACGAAAGCAGCAGAGAAACCGCGTCAGATGGACTCGGACAACAGCAATCCTCAAGTAATAATAGCAGTGCCTCAAATGCCACAGATGCCAATACAACAACAGCAACAACAACAACAGGGACACATAGCACCAAAATAGCCTTCGATGTAAGTTTATACTAAATTCCTTTATGTTAAAAAAAACTAATTGTTATCATCATTTTATTGCAGCATAAAACCAAAGACTCTCACAGCAGCAGCAATCAGCTGACGCATCATTATCATCACAGCAGTAGCAACGCTAGTGGCGCAGCCTCATCAGGATTTGTTCGCAGCGCTAGTCCGCCCGTGCGTAGCTCTGGCAGCAATACTGCTACATCGGTTGGTGGTGCTTATGCCGCCGATAAGGAAAATCAACCACGTGATAGTCGCCGTCGTCGTGCCTCATTGCGTTCCCGCTCTCGTTCCCGTTCCCGTTCTAATGATCGTTCCTTTAGACGTTCCCGTTCGCGAGATCGTCGTATAAATGAGCGCGAAAAGAGTCAGCGACAATTTCGCAATAAATCACCACCAGGTGGCGGCACTAGTGATCTGAGACATCGACGCAACAACAACAGCAATAACAATAATAATTTCGATAGGCGTCGCATTGGCAACAACAACAACAATGCCAACAACAATATGGATGAACGTGGCCAACGCTTTGGCAAAGGCGGACGCCATTCACCGCGCAGCCGTTCAAATTCACCAGATAATCGCAATATGCGACGTGGTAACAATCAATTAGATTCCACGGCCGGTTCATCAGGCTCAACGGCAGCAGCGGCACCAGTACCATCGCCCATTGTGCATCCAGCTGCGTCAATGGTGCGTCAACGTTGTCGCGACTTTGACGAAAAGGGTTACTGTGTGCGCGGTGAGACCTGCCCCTGGGATCATGGCATTAATCCAGTTGTCTTTGAGGGCATTAATAACTCAGCTTTAATGATGTCAATGCGTGAATATAATCCCGATGCACCAGAGATTTGGGGACGTGGTGGTCCTCCGACTGGTGTTGTACCCGCTGGTGCAGCCGGTGCTGTAAATCAACAGGCACTAACAGTAGCCGGTGGTCCACCAGTTCCCGGCCAGGCAAACATTAATCCATTCAGTGGAAATGTACGTGCTTGTGCTCCAATTGGTGTACCAAATCCCGCAGATTATGCACGAAATCCAGTTGCTGGACAACCACCACAAGTACAAGGTCCACCACAAATGATGCCATTCCCCTTCAATCCAACAGCAGTAACAACACCATTGCAACGCCAACTGATTCCCATTCCAGTTATGGATGGCACTGCTGGCGGTGGTGCCGCCGGTGGTGTTGGCGGTGGCATTGCAGCTGATATGGGTAAACGTCGCTTTGAATTGGAGGATAGTGTGGCCATAGCCGATGTGCCCACCAAAATGCGTAAAGTACCGATAAATAGTCGTCTAGGACCACGCGTTAATCCCAACATGCAACAACATAATACAGCATTAGAATTGCGTAAAGTGCCGCGTGGACTAAACACAATTGCACATCTAAATAATCATTTTGCAAAATTTGGTAAAATTGTGAATATTCAAGTGTCATATGAGGGTGATCCAGAGGCAGCAATTGTTACATTCTCAACACATGCCGAAGCAAATGTTGCCTATCGCAGCACTGAAGCTGTGCTCAATAATCGTTTCATTAAAGTATTTTGGCATAACGATAACAATAGCAGCAGCGGTAATAACAATGGTGGCGGCGTCGGCAATAATCCAAATGATGCGGGAAATATGAATATAAATCGCAAGAGTCAATATCATTTGCATAATGTGCCGGCAATGCCAACGCCGAATGCTGATAGTGCTAAAATGATAGGGAACAACAATCAATTGACAACGCCCCTCGGTGAAGGTAATGCCAATAGTAACAATAATAATAATAACAGTAATAATAATAATAGTAACGCTTTAACCAATACAACAAATGCAACCACAGAGCTGCAGGCAAGTACCGCAGCACCTGCATCAATGCGTCTCAAGCTCAATACAAATGCGCCAGCGAATGGTGCATTGGCTGCTGGTGCAGCTGGTGCTGCGGCTCGTGGTGCAGCTGCTGGCGGTGCTTCATTGACGCCCGCTGCAAATGCGGCAAGCATACGTAAAAAGCAAGAAGAACAACAAAAGGCAATGCATCAATTGGCCAATGGACTGCGTAAACGTAAACAGGAACTCCTCCAGAGTTATGTTAAACAAATGAAAAAATCATTGGAACTGGTCGAACGCATGGATCAGCATGATGCGCAGAGAGCGCCAACGTTGGACACAATTAAAGTACTACAGGCAACCATAGATAAATTGAGCAAGGATGTGCATGCCGATCAAGATCAGTTGCAGGCACAAATACAACAACAGCAGCAACAGCAACAACCGTTTATCAAGAAAACAAAGGAACAGCAAAAGAAAGATCTGCTTGATATTGAATTGGAGCTAATTGCACAGCAGCAGGAAGGTAACGATACGACGGCACTACAGAAACGTCTTGAGGAACTGCAACGCACACTTGCGGCCAGCAGTGGCGGCAGTGGTAATCTCTCTGGCGGTGGTGGTGGTGGCGGTAATGCCAAGATACCCGGTGGTGGTTCACGTAAACGTGCCACATTCCCTGAGGGTCCCACACGTGTCGATCGAAGACCAAAAGCAATTGTTGTCACTGGATTTGCTGCAGAAGAAGCCGATTTTGTGCTGGGTCACTTTAAGGTAGGATCGCATAATATAGCAATAAATATTATCTATAATTATATATGTATGTATATAGCCTTCACTATCTATAACTGTTTCTCTGATACTTTATCAGTTGAAGTGGCTTAATATTGTTATCAGCTAATTTCTATTATCTTCATGCTTTTGTAATAGAGATAAATACAATGAAATTATTTTAAATAATTCTAATATAATTCATAATAAATTATTACAGAATTTCGGCGAAATATCTAAACATGATGTTGACCGTGAAATTCCACAATTGATACTCTCGTATGCAACACGCTTAAATGCCGAGCAAGCCGTGCTGCGCGGCAAAATATACAAAGACAAACGTCTGCAGGTAAATCTATATATATATTTTTTTATTTACAGTTTCCATATATATATATATATATATATTTTTTTTTTATTTTTTTTTATTTTGAATTAACTTTAATATAAATCAACGTGATAATATCTTAGATATCATGGGCACCTGTTGTATCTGCAACGACTGCATCAGCAGGAGGAGTTCCTATGGGCGCACCATCTGATAAATTATCATCGAATATTATGTCATCGCCGTTGAGTGGTAATGGTGGTGATAATCCAAAGCAATTAATGCAATCGGTGAGCGAAACGGAATCATTATTAGGCAGCGATACACTACCTGAATTACGTCTTGAGGATGAGGAAGAGGATGAGGAGTCTGAGGATCGCTCCTGGCGTCGTTGATGCAACGCCCTGCTATTAATGTGCTCCTCCTAGTGGTTGCTATTAAGCAACTACTTCTACTCCTTCATGTGGCTGATATTCGTTAGGAAAAAGCATAACTGTATTTCTATATATATATATATAAATTCTATATATATATATTTGTTGTTATATTCTATATCTAAACAAAAAAAAAAAAATTGAGAAAAGCGATAAAACTGTGCACACAAAATACATTGACAAAATGTATGTATAATATGTATGATTTGTGCATCGAAGAGAAATACCGTTAATTGTATACAAAAAAAAAAAAAAAAACAAAAACAAATGCTAATATGTACAATATTTTTAACTATAAGGCAATTGGCCTCACATAATAATAATAATAATAATAACAAGAAGAAGAAGAAGAACACTGGACATTAGAAACTGTTGGTAGCTCTTAATGCTAATCCTAGAGAAAGAATGAAAAAAAAAAACAAGAAACAAAACAAAATATAAACTATAAAAAAATTTCTTAAATTATAAATAAAAAAAACCAAGCTCTTAATATTACTAATATTTACCGAATATAAGTTATATATATATATATATATATATAAATAAATATATATATATATATATTATGTATGTATGTATTTACGTCGCATTCGATCTGTGAATGGAATTTCTTAGGCTAAGTGCCAATACAATATTGTCCATGATTAACAAACCAGATCAGTAAAAATAACAATGAAACAAAAAAAAAAAACAAAGCAAAGCAAAACAAATTATTGATTGCGATAGAAATGCAAGAGAAAAAAAAAACAACAACACAAAAATATATATATGTATGTATATGCATTGTTTAAGCATCTATCTTATATCTTAGGTACTTCTCTTTGTATTTACATATTTTTTTCCCTGCTATCCTTATGTTCAGTTCAAAAAGAAAGAAAAAAAAAAGAAACAAAAACAAAGTAAAAGTAAAAGAAACAAAAAAAATTACTAAAACAAAAAAATGGTAAAAGAAATCAAAGTTAAAAAAAAAAAGAAAAAAACCAACAAGAAAAAACAGTAACGTGAATACAAAAGCAAGTTAGAAAGAGAGTATAATAAATAAATAGTTTCGTATTTGCTATTAATTTCACATAAAAAAAAAACCTTAAATTGTTTTATTACAAGCTGAGGGAGTGGTGGGAAACAAAGCATCTTTAATCATATTACGAAAGTGCATTTCATTTAATGTTAGCTGCAATATCTTATCCCTCTGCCATTGTTTACAATGCCACGCAATATGTTTATGCTATCGATTTATGACCTTTCGATTTCGATGGCCTTCACAAAAGTGTTGCCAACTATTTTATATGATACAATCTTGCATTTGAAATAATAATGAGAATAAGAATATATTCTTTACACATATAATTGCGCATTTTGTAATGTATTGAAATTAGAACTCTAAATGCAATTAGTTTATATTTATAAGGTCGAATATGCATGACCTCACCCTGTTCGACAGTTGGAATTATCGATATTACAATAGCCCATCGATAGCAAAACAGTATTTAATACTATTATTGTATCATCACTAAGGCGCGGAAAGCATATATTTTGCAGGAATAATGTTAATGGCGGCAATCAAATTGTTTTTATTCGCTTAATGTTGAATATTTTAAAATGTTTACGCATTGTCAAATGTGTACGTCACAAGCACCATAGCAGCAATAGCAAAAGTAATGAAATGAAGTTTCTGAATGTGGCCGAAAAGAACGATGCGGCCAAAACAATTGCTGGTCTTTTGTCCAATGGAGCTGCGCATCGGGTACGCAACAAGTTTTCTTAATGTTTTTATTTTTATTTCATTTTTTTGTAAATAATAAATTATTAATTACAGCGTGAAGGCTACTCGGTATATAATAAAATTTATGATTTTGAAGCGCCGGTACGTGGGCAAAATTCCAAAATGATAATGACTTCAGTTTCTGGACATTTAATGCAATTAGAATTTCTTAGTTCTTATCGAAATTGGCGAAACGTTGATCCGCGTTCACTTTTCGATGCACCGATAAGAAAAGCTGTTGCAGAAAACTTTCAACCAATAAAACGAACATTAGAACGTGAGATACGCGGTTGTCAGGGCTTAATCATCTGGACAGATTGTGATCGTGAAGGCGAGAATATTGGCTTTGAGATAATCGATGTTTGTCGTGCTATTAAACCAAATTTAAGCATATATCGTGCTAGTTTCTCTGAGATTACAACAAGAGCTGTACGTCGGGCATTGCAACAGCTGGGACAGCCAGATAAACTACAAAGCGATGCAGTCGATGTACGAACAGAATTGGATTTACGCACAGGTGCTGCCATCACACGATTCCAGACGATGCGATTGCAACGTCTTTTCCCTGAAAAAATTGCAGATAAACTAATCTCATATGGAAGTTGTCAGATACCAACGTTGGGATTTGTTGCTGAACGTTATAAGGAAATTGAAGCATTTGTTTCCGAACCATTCTGGAAAATTAAAGGTATCGAATTTCTCTATTTAATTAGCTGTCTATATACTAAATCTAACTGTTTCCTTATTCTCTTTAGTCACACACACTATTGAGGATCTAACGGTTGAATTTAATTGGGCACGAAATCGTTTATTTGATAAGGAAGCATGTGAAAATTATCTTTTACTCTGTTTGGCTGAACCAGAACCGCGGGCTAAAGTTGAAAGTGTTACGGTGAAACCAAAACATAAATGGCGTCCCACACCAATGGATACAGTGGAAATGGAAAAATTAGGTTCACGCAAACTTAAGCTATCGGCTAAGGAAACAATGACCATAGCCGAGAAGCTCTATACGAAAGGTATCATTAGTTATCCACGCACAGAGACAAATCAATTTTCCAAAGAATTTGAATTGACGCCACTTGTGGAACAGCATACGGGACACGATGTATGGGGTGCATTTGCCCAACGTGTACTCGAATGGGGACCAAATCCACGTAATGGCAATAAATCAGATCAAGCGCATCCTCCCATACATCCTACAAAAATGGTTACAAGTAAGTTACAACCAGCTACTGAAGCATCATCAGCGTTAAGTTCACAGATTTCCATAATCTCCATGAACTCTTTTTGCAGATCTACAGGGAAACGAGGCGCGTGTTTATGAGTTGGTGGTGCGACATTTTTTGGCATGTGTTAGCAAAGATGCCGTTGGATCTGAGACTATAGTGAACATTGATATCGCGGGTGAAAAGTTTAATGCCAATGGTTTAGTTATACATGAACGTAACTATTTGGATGTTTATGTCTACGATAAGTGGAGTGCAAAGCAGATACATAATTATGTACAAGATCAACGTTTTGAACCCACTGAAATTCTATTGCATGAGGGTGCAACAACAGCACCACCATTGCTCACGGAAGCCGATCTTATTGCATTAATGGAAAAACATGGCATTGGCACGGATGCAACACATGCTGAGCATATAAATACGATCAAGGAGCGCGGTTATATTGGTGTCGTGGATAAAGGCGCTCTGGTGCCGGGTGTCATTGGTATGGGATTGTATGAAGGTTATGATGCCATGGAATTGGCATTAGCCAAACCATTGTTACGTGCTGAATTTGAAACGGATTTGAAACGCATTTGTTTAGGCGAGAAAGATGCAAAACTTGTGCTGCGTGAACAAATCATTAAATATAAAGAAGCCTATCAACAGATTATGGAAAAGATTACGGCAATGGATGCTAAAGTTGCACAACGTATTAATGAAACACCAGCGGCAGCATCCGAGTCATCGGGCACAGTTGATGGAGTTGGAAATTCTGGAAATAATAATAATATGATACGTGAATTATTTCAATGTCCGAAATGTAATGTGGCACCACTGGCACTTAAGCCGCGTAAGAATCCTCCCGGTAGTTACTTTATCGGTTGTCTCAATTATCCGGATTGTAAAAATGTTATTTGGTTACCCGAAGAGTGTAAGGAACTCTCTGTACTGGATGAATGTTGCACAAGCTGTGGCGATGGCTTTCATATGCTTAAATTTCGCATAAGTAGTCCTTACTATCGTTCCGTCTTTAATACGCCAAATGGTTGGTATAAGAATTGTCTGCGCTGTGATGAACTCTTCCGAAGCACCTTTAATATCAATTTGGATCAGGTGAAACGTGTTGGCGGCATTGTGGCACAGGCAACAAATTCAGGCGGTGGTCCTGGACCAGGTCCAGGAGGAGGAGGAGGAGGTGGTGGTGGTGGTGGAAGAGGAGGTGGTAATGGTGGAGGAGGCGGTTCTGGTAATGGAAGAGGAGGAGGTGGCGGAAGTGGAAGTGGTTGGGGCCTCAGCAGTGGTAGTTCCGCATCTGGAGCCACCATTCAAAAGGCAACGAAACCAAAACGCAACAATACAAAAACGGCAACTGGAGAGAAAGCAACCAAAACGAAGACAAGAAAAAATAGCACATCGAGCACAACTGTCGGTGGCATTAGAGGCTATTTTACTGACACAGCACAGCAAGATTCTGCCAGCTTAGATGGCTTCTTTGATAGCAACGATGGTTTCGAGGATGAATTACTTGCAGCAGCTGCCATGGTTGAGGAGGAGACGATAGCAACACAAGCAACTGATGTACTTGATGCTGATATTGCTGCCGCATTTGAGGCTGATGATGATGCCGATTTTGAAGCTTTGGTGAATGCAGGTGGAAATAATAATTCACCGCCACCACCACCATCACCACCAGCAGCAGGAGAGCTTGATACCAGTTTAACGGATTGGATGCGTAAAGCATATGAAGCTGATGAGAAGCCAATGGCTTGGGGCAGACAGAGACGTAACGCAAATGAACCACAGCAACCAACAGCCAAACGTTTGAGAATAACGGCCGATGATAATCAACCGGCAGCAGCAATAGCAACTTCTCGATCTGTTGACAGTAGCTCGAGCAGTCAAACAAACGCTTCATGGGGCAGTGGTAATAATAATGCAACCAGTTGGGGTACAAAACAAACGGAAAATAATTCGCAAGGAACAAATGGTTGGGGTACAAGTAAAAGTAGCTCTCAGGAAGCTACATCATGGGGTAGAAGTAGCAACAATAATTCTTCCAGTTGGGGTACAAGCAATCGTGCAGCTGCTGCAACACAGAAAAACAAAACCAACGCTCAGTCAGAGACTTCGTGGGGCAACAATCAAAGCAATAGTTCAAAAGCCGCTGGCAACAGCAGCTCTACATCTAGTTGGGGTACCAGTGGCGGATCATTTCGATCATCATCTTCTCAACCAAGTACAAGCAGCAACTTTCGCAGCAGTAGCAGCCAAGGCACAACTGTTATGCGCTCCAATTCTAGCAGCACTGTAACTATTACACAAACCAAAACTACACCGTCCAATGGCAACGATATCAAATGTAATTGTGGCAAAGCTGCTAGCAGTCTCATTGTCCGTAAATCAGGACCAAACCAGGGACGTCCATTTTTTGCCTGTCCAACGCGTGAAAAAAGCTGCGGCTTCTTTCAATGGGGCGATACAGATGAGAATCAAGGTAACTATAATAAAAGTATAAATTCTGTCATTATATTACTTAATTAATTATTTTAATTATTACAGCAAGTAATTCTTGGGGTTCTGCTGGCAATTCCAAATCAACAAAATCAACATCAGGTAACGCCACTGCGGCTGGCAGTAAAACGCGTCGTTGTGGTCTGTGTCGTGAGGAAGGACATACACGCAATAAGTGTCCACGCAAAGGTGACATGGATAATTAATAGAAGAGAAAGAACAAGAAACAAAAAAAAAATACAATTTATGCTTTTCATGTAAATTTCAATTGAATTTTTTAAATATTTATTTAGAGAGCGAATTAAGATAAAGATAAATAGAAAGCAAAAATTCACACAGCTATCAGTTGAATATATTAATATATACAAATATATATATATATATATATATATATATATATATATTCGAATTACGATTTACATACATATATATATCTTTAGCTCTATAAAGAATACTCAATTTTGTAATAAATGTAGAATTAATTTTTGCCAATTATTGTTATAAATTTTCAAGCACATGTTAAAAACAACAAATTGCAAATAATTGTAAATAATAAAAAAAAAACCGAATTCTTATGTTATATTATTTTTGTTATGTTCGTTTTTTTTTTTTTTTGTTAAATATTTGCTTAGACAAAAAGCTCTCAGTAGTTTGACATGTTTTTGCAATTAATTTAGCAGACTTAACTAATATCGGATTTGTATATATGTATATATAGATATCTAGATATATATGCTACTTTATAGCGACTTGTATTTGTTTTTATTTTATTCTTTTATTCAGTTGATTGTTTAACATTATTAATCTATAGCTTTCTTTCTCTCTCTCTCTCTCTATGTTTATATTTTAATACATTGCGAAAGTATTTTTTTTATTTGATTAAAAATCATGTATATATAGAGTATATATATATTGTTATATATAAATTTTATAATAAATACATCGATCAAATAAATATAGTTAGGTTAAATGTTACGAACAAATTTGTTTTTAAGCTACAATCAGTTTTTTTTTTTTTTAATTAATTATATAAATATTAAATACATATTAAAAAGTAATAAGTACGAGAAATGCATTTTTTTTCTTTTGACAGTATTCAAAATAATTGGGAACACATTGGAAAATTAATTATAAAATATATTTTATACTCTTGCCTAGGGGCTATAAAAAAGATATATATATATACTGTATATATTCTTATTCAGCAAAGGCAGACGCACTTACATTGGCAGCCGTCTGTTCATATGTTTCAGCATTTAGATTAAAGTTCATTTAAATATTAGCTAGGCATAGTTTCATACACATCGGACAACTAGTTTATATAGCCTTTAGATTATAGCAATTTAAGCTTGCAAGAGTATTAAATCTTTGGCATGCCAAAATTAACTTTTACTTTCTTTTCTTTCTCTTTTTTTTTTTTGTGTTGTAGAAGTTTACACATAAAAGATTTATAAATTGAATTATAAGGTAAACGACACGTAAAAAAAAAAATAAAATAAAAATAATTACTTGAGATACTTGTTTTAAAGTGGAACGTTTTAAGTACACAAATATTTTGTATATAGAGCGTATATAATATACATTGATAAATAAAATACAGACTTTGGGGAATTACTTAAGTTAATGGACGAGCACTCAATGATTTTTTTTTTATGTTTTTTGTGATTTGTTTTTTTTTGAGTAAACTGCGCGGTTTTGTTTTGAGATGCTTAAATTACAGTATAATTTGCCTAATAATTTTTAATAATTTTTTTTTTTTTTTAAAGTGAAATGCAAAATAAATAAATTTATAATAATATTTAATACCCTGCGCCGTAAGGTATTATATAATATTGTCTGGTAATTGTGTAAAGACATGGACGAACTTTTGTACTCTACACACATTATTATATTTTATATCATCTAATTTATGTTTATATATATTTATATATATATATATATATATATATATATATATATTTGCTTGAGCAATTCATAAAAAGAATTAAGAAAGTTAAATTTGTAATTAGTTATTCTAAGCTTTTTGATTGTATAACAGTTTATAACAGTATTGTTTTTTTTTTTGTATAATTTGTCTAATAGATAAGCAGCAAAAATCGTTTAATACGTTTAAGTGTAATTGATGATTTAAAAAAATGAAGCTAGCAGCTTGTATAACAGTTTGTATAACAGTTCTAATAGGCAAATTATACTGTGTATTTTGATTGTGTATGTGTGTGTGTGTATTTGTGAGCTGTATTGGAATGTTTGTTTTTTTTGTTTTTGTTTTATATTTCAACCTCTGGCGTGAATTGACGTCAGAAATAAATCTCTTCCTCTTCAGGTTTGGCACGTGGCGCTTGGCCCACAGCAGTCGTAACAGTTGTACCAACAACTGGTGGCACTACAATGCGACCCGTAGTAATACGTCCACGACTGCTCGTTGGTGTCTGTTGCAATTGTCGCTGATGTTGTGTGACATAGTGTGTGGCATAATGTGATGAGGCATGTGAATCTGCACGTGTCACATAACTCGTTGCTGGTGTTGTTTTTGCTGCTACTGTTGCTGCTGTTGCTGCTGGTGTTGTTGTTGATGTTGCTTGTTGTATAATTGCTGGTGAGCTGCCAGTGCGTGAATGTTGCGGTGTTGATGTTGTTGATATTGTTGTTGTTGTCGTTTGTCGATGTTTGTCAGCCAATTTAAGTGGAAACATTTGTTGCATACCTGCTGTGGCCGGTGATGCTGAATGATGATTTGAACTATTATTAAAGCTAGCAGATTTATCGACACGTCCACCCGACGATAATGATGAAAGTTTCATTGGCAACTTCTGTTTAACCAGCGTTGAGTTAGCTTTCGGTGCATTATTAGCGCTAATCAAATGCACTGGCGGCGTTTTACATGTCGAATTGCCACTCAGCCATTTTTCCTTGCGTCGATCAATTGTTGATATAGTTGGAGCTGTTGTTGAGGTTGGCGTATCCAATTCATATGCATCTTCGGGCAGTGCAACGGGTGCTAATGTGGGCAATGGTGTGCTAGGAGATAATAATAAACCTTGACTCGATAGCAGTTCCATCTTTCGATAGAGTTGCTCACGTTGCTGACGTATATCTTCTTGTTCGGCTTTGATCTGTTGCTGCAATTGCAACTGTTGAGCTTTCATTTCTGTTAACTCATCGGATTGCTGTTGCTTCTGTCGCAACCAAGCTGTTTTCTCCTCCTGCAATTTATCCTGTAAATTACGCAACTCTTCTAATTGATCTTTATGTGTATAGCCAGCAGTGCTACCTCCACTACCAGCACTGCCTACGCCACCAGTGCCACTACCTGAGATGCCACTACTACTGTTACGCGGACTTTCACGATACAGTGCCAACTGTAACTGTAAACTTTGTATGCATGTCATCTGTTGTGATATGATGCAGAGCAATGTATGCAGATGATGTGATACTTGTAGCACAGCATAATTTTGTTCCTTAGTGCTGTTGGCTGTGGCAATGGGCAAAGTGCTTGCATGTAATTGAAATTGCAGCTGAGAATCTGCACGAGCTGCTGCTGCTGCTGCTGCAGCTGCTGCTTGGGATGATGATGTTGTCTTTAGTTCACGTTTCTCTTCCAGCTCCTGCAGGCGTGGCGTTAGCACATGCAATGTATTCATTTTGCCACCAATCTCTGCACGTCCCAATTTGCCACGTTTCTCATCGAAACCAGCAAATGTTTCCGCACGCTTTGGCAATGTGGGTGAAGCATAGAGTGCACTTTGCTTCTCGCCAACACTGCTAACGGTACGGGAGACGGGCAAACCGGTTGATGCTGTATAAATACTTGATGCCAATTGGCTAATATCTTGCACAGTATTAAGCACACGTCGCCACAGTTCAGCCGTGTCACAGTCGTTATTGACCAGTTCCTTGTATGAGCCAAAGGCAGCTAAAAAATTTGCAGCACTTCCAGCATTTGAGTTGCCATTGGGTGCATCGCCAAAGGGTTGTTGTTGCTTCAATAGATTAAATTGCAGCATTAGTTTCTCTTCAAGCAGCAGCGCCTGTTCAATATCCTTTTGTCGCATCTTTTCAATTGTGTCACGTTTATTAACACCAATACGTAGCTTCTCCTCAGCCGTTAAAGCTTCTGCTTCAATAATATCTGTGGCTGGACAATCAAGCACCGCTTGTCGTATGGTTTGTATCCATGTTTGTTTATCCTTTGGCGTTTGCACTTTCAATTCATACATTTCGGGAAAATCAGGATTTGAACTAATTATATAAATGCCACGGGATTCGGTGCCAGCTTTTTCACGTATCAATAATTTCTGTAGTGGCACAACGCCTGCTTTATGTTCCGGCGTAAAGAATGCATACTTATTATGAGCAGAATTCTCACTGAGAAAGCAAAGGCAATCGGTGAGTACGACAACAAGCACTAGCTGTGTTTTGGCACGTCCTTGCATTAATGTTGCAAGTCCATCAAATTTCAAACGTCGTCGTGACTCAACGCCCAATTCTGGCTTACGAAATGGTTTATTCTTATATATAGCAAATGATTTGGCATCGACACGTGCATAAATCTCTAGCTGACGTTCACGTAATTCCTTCTCTGCCACACAAGCATCAACATCAACAAGCAATGACTTGACCAAATTCAATGCATGTTGCAATTTATCCGTTTCCAATTTATTATCCCGTGCACTTTTGAGCAATGGTTCAATGAGCAATGGATATTTAGTCAGTCGTTGTGTTACAAATAATATACACTCTGGTATACCCTTCTTTTTGAGCAATGGATTCTGTAGACAATGTTTATACCATTCAGCAAAACTTGGTTCAGCCAAACATTGTTTAAATTGTTCCAATGCACTGCGATGATTTGCACAGAATTCACCATAGGCTAAACGTAAACATTGCGCCGGTTCCAATGAGAAGAATTCTAATAATATATCCGCAATGCTATCAACAATAATATTTTCACGTTGTTTCTGTCGCAATTGACGCAAGAAACATGTATGCAACTCTGTTAGCTGTTGCAGGCGTGGAAACATACTATTTATATTGAGTGATGGGAAATATCTTTCCAAACTTTCAACAAATACTTTACGCATTACAATCAATGTTTGGCAATGATGTTTCTCAGTCATGATGAATTCATAGATATGTTCCTGTCGTTTTATTTGTAACTCTTTCAATTGTTTTAGTTGTTCCTTTGGCACATTTGGTGTCCATGAGTCTGGTTCAAGTAATACAATACCCAATGCAGGATCAGCACCTAAATCTTGCGCCTCAATTGGTGGCTCATTGAGAAATTGAAATTCAGCTGCACGTATTAATGGTTGTTGTTCTTCCTGTTGTCCAGAATTAAGATGATGTTGCTGCTGTTGTTGTTGTTGATGATGATGATGATGATGAATGCGTTGTAAATGTTGCAACATTTCAGCACCATCACAATAATCCTGTCCAGATCCAGATGATTTTTTACTATCCATTTCACCACATGAATTCAATTGAATTCCACTCACCAATGACTTCGTTTTGGCTTTTGGTTTCTTTTTGCGAAAGAAGAGTGAACCACGTTTGGGACGTTTCTCTACATGTGTATCGTATACCTCAATTTTGGCATGTGAACGCAACAGACTCTGATTTTCATCCTCGCTATCAGTTAGATGTCGAGCGATCGTTTTAATATCTTCCTTGGCAATAATCGATGATGTTGAGATGCTTTTCTGTAATGGGATTCGACTTATAATCTCTGTGGCCAGACTTCTTTTTGCTTGAATTCTTTCAAAATCTCGCGCCAGTTCGGCTTCATTCAATGAATGTGTTGAAATTCCTAAAAAAACAAAAAATTCACATAGAGTGAAATAAAATATTAGACTAGACGTAACTTATTGAACTCGAAATGCAATGAATGTGAAGGTGTATGTAAGGTGCGGATAGAGAAGAGAAAGGGGTAAACGAAGGCGAAGAGCAATACGAACCAATGCCAAACTGATAACAGAGTTACCAGTTACCAGCCAACAGCTAGCAGCGCTCATATGGAATTTCTTATCATAATCGAAACTAACTTTTGTCATAGCCCCCACTCACTCACTCTCTCTCTCTTTCTCTCTGAGGTATGTTTAAATTTAGTTCGGCATATTAGTACAGCTATCAATACGTTACATTTAACTACTCTACAAATTACAAAATGTATATACCCGCTAGAAGAATTTAAGATTTCTCTTAAATTCGTTTACACTTGCGTCATCTACAATTGTCATACATGCATGCGCCTGCACTGTGCAGTACAATACAGTCGTGTCTCATATCATTGGAATGATTTAATGCATTACGTTTAACTATTTCGCTCGCTGTGCTATCTTTTTCTACTCTATTGTGTTTTTTTTTGTTTTTGCTAGTAGTGCTTCCGTCCTATGGCATAGATATATTCCCATTGTATTGCATTTTCATTTTTCTGGCTGCGGCGCATTCATTTTTCAGCTAGAAAAAAAAAAGCTTGCGCATTCTTGTCTTTTAATTGTATTTGGTTTTTATGGCGCCATAAAACCAACCCACAATCTGGCCAACAATTGTTAATATTCATATATGTATATGGACCGAACATCAACTTCTCACACATACGCCCTCTCTCTCTCTTTCTTTCTTTCTATCAGTGTTGCACTTATTGTCTTTAAGTACTATACTTACCGCCTGTACTATTACGAGCAGAACGACGTCGCTGCTCTGTGACGCGTATTGTGTCCTGTTCCTCGCTATCAAGACTTGATAAGCTAACACTTTTGTTGGTGCAATCTCCGGTGGTATTTGAATCATCCTGTGCCGTCCACGATTTACGACGATCTGTATGTAATAGCAAACATTGTTGCGGTGCTGCAGCTGACCATATGACGGGCACAGCACCTGTGGGGGCACTGCCACCATTTGCTCCATTAGTTAGATCCGGTAATGAAGAGCTGAGTATTCCTGCACTAAGTAGACCAAAATTATTTGACAAATTCTCTTGATGATGTTGACTTGATGATGAATTCTTCATTTGTTGCACCGTTTCGCGTATATTTTGTAATTGACTTAACGTATCCTCAAATATGTTATTATATTTGGACGCAGATGCGGGACTATGAGGTGTCACATTAATGGTGGGTATCATGTTCACGTTCGTGCTGTTGTTGTTGTTGTAACTGTTATTTGTGTTATTTGTATTACTGTTATTTGTATTACTATTACTATTACTATTATTGTTATTATTTGCTGGCGGTGTATGTATAACAGGTATACAATAATTTTGGCTCTCGACTGTTACGCGTGGTATTGTGCCAACTATTTTAGCCGCCACTGTTGTTGTGCCATTGCTTATGGTCGGAGTTAACGGCATCGACGACGGTGGCGGAATTGCAGCAGCAGCAGCAGCTGACACGTCGCAGACGACGGTGTTACCGCCAGCGCTATTGCTGTTGCTGCTGCTGCAATTGGAATTCAGAAAATCGGTGACAACATCATTATCGCTGTCGTTGTCATCAGCGGCAGAGTCTGCGTTGGCGTCAAATATTGATGCATTATGAGCATTTGCCATACTACGTTTTGGTATTTATTTTGGTATTTTCTCTTGATTGTTTTTGTTTTTGGTCGCGCTGCTCTCTGCCTTCTTCTGTTGTCTGCGATAGAAAAAGAAAGTTTCAGTACTAAACACCTACACTTTACAAATACACGCACACTCACACTCACATGCAAATTCACACACACACACACACCAGAGCACACAGAGTCTCACTCTCACAATAGACGCTGCTATTTTTTTTTTTTGGACTTTTATTGATTTTCTCATACAAACGCACGCACATTCACCAACCTTGTTGCTCTTTCTAATTGTTGCGCCTTTGCTTTCGAGGACGTGTACAACAACAACAATAACACGCACACTCAGCGTCCCACTTAACGTCCTTGCACAATTCTGAAAACAAGTGGAATAAGAACAACAACAATGGAAAATACGCGTTGAAACTATATAAAACACAACACAACTAGCGATGTGCGAAAATTCTTTTGTTTTTCTTTTATTTTTGCTATATTGAAAACTAAAAGTAGCTAAAGCTAATGAGATTTGCAACAAAACTAAACACTATTTGATACACATATTTCTATTTAATGTGTGTGCTATCCGCGAGAGATGCTAACTCTGCTAACAGCAGAACGCGACTTGCTTGCGGTTGTGCTGCTTCATCGATACCTGTTAACATTAACAGTAACAGGTTGTAACCAGTAACAGTAACAGTGACGGTTGAAGCTTACTGCTCTTTGTTTCTATAATTTTATTTATTTTTCTTTTGTATAACATTTTAAATTCTCATTAAATATAATTTACTTTTATATAAAATTAATTAGTTTATTGTTCGTTTGTGTAAATCATTATCATTTAATAATAACAGCGTACTAGGCATGAATAGAAACTGTTACTCATCGTGTTAGAACTTTTCGATGTTTCTTTTTTCTATTGACAATATTTTAAAATTTTACAACACTGACCTGTAGACGATTGCAAGCAAAGACCAAAGTAAAAGCAATTTTTGGCAACTTTATTAATTGGCAAATTTTTAGTTTATAACATATATAATTAAGTGCATATCATTTAAGCTTTAGATACACACACATATAACAATGCAGGTAAGTTTTGCACAAATGTGTCAGCAATGAAACTATGATGTATGATAAACCTGACGACAGGCGGAAAACGTCGGCAAAGGAGACACGCAATCAAATCGGAGTCATACACAAAACTTAATATGTATAATTATTATAATGTGAAAATTGTTGTTTATTTAATTTGTATTTTAGTGGCTGCCGCGGCTGCTGTTGCTTTGCTGCAGCTGCATCATTCTTCATGTTTGTCTCGTCGATGGTTTCTATGTTCCCGGTGTGGCGCCCGTTGAATTTGTCCGTGGACAAAAAATCGATGTGAAAGCGGTGAAAATGACAAGCAGCCGAACACAATTGCCATATCAATATTATTCGTTACGCTTTTGTTATCCCAAAAATGGTACATTGATTTTTAAATCGGAGAATTTGGGTGAAGTATTGCGTGGTGATCGTATAGTAAATACTCCCTATGAAGTACAAATGGCTGAGGATATTAACTGTAAATTGCTCTGCAATCAAAAGGATGTACCTATAACATGGACAAAAGAGGATTCAGCAACAGTTGCGGAACGCATTGAACATGAATATTTTGTACATTTACTTGTCGATAATTTGCCCGTTGCCACTCGCATTGTGAGCGTAAATAATCCAAATGATATTACCTATGAACATGGTTATCGTTTGGGTCAAATGGATGAGGATAAAATCTATATAAATAATCATTTGAAATTTATATTATCCTATCATATGTATACTAAGGATAAATATCGTGTTGTCGGCTTTGAAGTAATAACTGGTTCGGTAAATCACAAGGAATTGAAATTTGAAGGTGATAGTTGTAATTTCCCGGATAATCCAAGACCACAAATCGTCAATCCGACGGGTGAAACAAAACTTTACTTTACCTATTCTGTACAATGGAAGGAATCAAAAGTTAGCTGGGCCTCACGTTGGGATATCTATTTGGGTATGCGTGATGTGCAGATCCATTGGTTCAGTATCATCAATTCTCTTGTTGTTGTGTTCTTCCTGTCGGGTATATTAACAATGATTATGATACGAACACTGAGAAGAGATATTGCACGTTATAATACGGATGACAATATTGAGGATACATTAGAGGAAACTGGCTGGAAATTAGTTCATGGAGATGTTTTTCGTCCACCCAAAAATACGCGACTATTCTCTGCAATTATTGGAAGTGGCATTCAAATTTTCTTTATGGCTATGATAACCATATTCTTTGCTATGTTGGGCATGTTATCGCCATCATCTCGTGGTGCTCTTATGACATCTGGCATCTTTATGTATGTGTTTATGGGCACCATTGCTGGTTATTATGCAGCTCGTCTGTACAAGACAATGAAGGGGCTGGAATGGAAGCGTGCCGCCTTTTTAACAGCAACACTCTATCCGGGAATTGTCTTTGGGTAAGTTTTAAATTGTATTTTATATATTTAAATATTAAATCTATTAAATTTATAAATTTTTCTGTTTAGTACCGGATTCATTTTGAACTTCTTCATTTGGGATAAATCATCGAGCGGTGCGGTACCATTTACTACAATGATATCATTACTTTTGCTCTGGTTTGGCATATCAGTACCTTTAGTTTATTTGGGCTTCTATCTGGGATATCGTAATCAACCTTATCAGCATCCAGTACGCACAAATATGATACCACGTCAGGTGCCAACACAGCATTGGTATATGAATGCCGCATTGAGGTACGTTTCATTTATATATATATATATATTTTTTTTTCTTCATGATATTTTAAACTTTTGTATTTAATCTTAACTTTATATTTATCTTTATAACTTTCTATAGCACACTTATGGCTGGCATTTTACCATTTGGTGCTGTTTTTATTGAGCTATTCTTTGTCTTTACCGCCATTTGGCAGAATCAGTTTTATTATCTATTTGGATTCCTGTTTTTGGTCTTTTGTATACTCGTTGTTAGCTGTGCACAAATCTCAATTGTCATGACATACTTTCAACTTTGTGGAGAGGTAAATAATAAATTTATTTTCTTTAATTTTTTTTTTTTTGTATATTGTTAAATTTATAATACTTTGCATTTTTTTTTTTTTGCAGGATTATCGTTGGTGGTGGCGTAGCTTCATTGTTTCAGGCGGTTCAGCCGTCTATGTTCTTTTCTACAGTATATTTTATTTCTTTACCAAATTGGAAATCACAGAATTTATACCAACATTACTTTATCTAAGCTATACAGGTAAACTATAGTTATAATATTTTAATTATTTGAAAAATCATTAAAATTTTTTTTTATATACTCTTGTAGGTCTCATGGTGCTTACTTTTTGGCTATTGACTGGCTCCATTGGTTTCTTTGCTGCCTACGTTTTCATACTGAAAATCTATGGTGCTGTCAAGATTGACTAAGTAGTCGAATGTCAGAGAAAGAAAGGAAATCTCCTCATTTATAAGTGACTATACACGCTGTACACCAAACTATCCCTGCAATATATCATTCGATCATTATTAATTATTGCCTATATTATAAATATTTATAAATATATGATATGATATGAGAGAGCCTAGCTAGCGCCCCCCTCTAGCATTATAAATTAGCAAACACACAGTACCAAGCCCAGACTAAATAATGTGCTATAAGTTTTCATTTCCCTGCGCTTCTCACACATAAAAAAAAAAACTAAAAACTAAAATTATCCGACAACCGATCGAGAAAACTCAAAAAACAAAAAAACTTAACTATGTTAAATGCAATGATATGTGTAATTTCCTATTTTCTATATGTATAGGAAGTCGCTCAAATCTCGAGTGCATTGCGTTTAGGTTACGATCTAGAAATGCCTAATTTATAATATGTATGTAAAGAATCTAATCTAAGCTATAACGTAAAATACAAAAAGAAAGAAATCTAATAAAATAAGCTAAATATATTTATGTGCGACCATTTCAGTAAATTAAACATTTTTTTTTTTTTTTTTAGATATTTAAAACATATTTGATGCCAGCGGAAGTCAACGACAAATGTTATGTTCGAGCGTTGTTATCAGTGCTTGGTAACAGCGCTTTAACATCAAACTCTTATTTAACAGAACAAACAAATGTTAATAACAGCACTACAATTTCTAACAGTCAACAGTAATGTTATTCACAGTCAAGATTAAAAGGTTCAATAAGCATTTCAATTGCCATTAGTTAGCTTAAAGCATAAGACGAGTATAATTTTTTTTTTTTATTTGTATTTTTTTATTAATTTATGTTGAAATTTATTAAAAATGTTGAAATTAATTGCAATAATTTTGTTGGGCTTATCATTTGTTGCATTTCAATTCGTATTAACTTTACCCAACAAATATTACTCTCAGCCAGTAAGTAAATAATATTTTTATAATAATATTAACTAATGAATCATTTTTAAAGGCAAATCGTCCAACTGATAAAGAAATGATCGTATTAAATATCAGTAACATGCTATATCGCTTTGCTGATGTTTTTTTGCCACGCTTTGCTTTACCAGAACAAGATAAATTAGTAAAACTTTGAACTGTGGAAACTTGATAATTGATAAAAACAAATAACTTATTTATTTATTTAATTATTATTATTATTCATTTTATTTTTATTTTAATATATTACACAGAGATGTTTTTTTTTAAGCTATCTTTTGTAAAATATCAATAGATCAAATCGTATACACATTGTCATATTATATCTAATAATTATTTAGTTTAGTTAATGCACATTTAATAAGTATTCTCAAGTGTTTTATTTATTACGAACTCGCAATATGTGAGCATTTATATTTTTCTGTTTTTTTTTTTTTTTTTTTTTTATGAATATCGTATACCAGACATTTAATACATACATAGATCATAAAACTATTGCAATAAGTTTTCACCGACTGACTGTTACAACTGTTGTGCTCAATATATTGCTAATTGGAATGCGAGTTAAATTTTATACTATACTAAAATTAATAACTAAAATCCAGAAACATTATCCATCCAACTTTATCTCGTCTCCCTCTCTCGAGTGTCAATTTTTAGTTTATTTATTTATTTTTTTTTTTTTGAATTTTTACGAATCGGTTTACCTCAATGGGTTCCGATTCCTTAAACGCTAGCGATTCCTTTTGGTTTTACGACTAACATTTCCCTCGATGATAATCTGTATAATCATATTCCGAAAAGATAATTATTATTATTATTATTATTATGTCATTATTTCCGTGACATTTCTATAGCTAATTTTGTAGATCTGGTAACATGCATCGGAGGGGCATCAATTTTTTTTTGCTTTTTAATTTTAGGCACAATATCACCATATGGACATTTTCTTAGCTGTTAGGTTAGTTTTCAGTTATTAGTAATTATGACTTGAATTTTATTATATTTTTTTTATTACAAATTGCACTTTTCATATATATATATATAGTACATACCTGAAGTATCTGACTGGCCTCAAATGCTGTGCCAGGCAGTAGGATAATCGGTGAACTGACATTACCAGCTTCTACGCATAACATATTAGGAAATTCATCATCACCAAAATCGCTCATTTCACGCGATCGATCAATCCAAGGATTCCAAATAACTAAAAATTATGTGTACAAATTAAATAATAAAATTAAGTTCCAGATTTATTATAAATATTTACCTGTATCTGGGAAATTATACTTGTGTAGCCTCATTTTACGGCCAGACACAACATTGGTAATAACATGCTCCTGTGGTGTATGCTGATATATGCGATCAGTCCATTCATTCACAGTAACTGTTTCACGACCCTCCTATGATGTATGGAATTATATTTATATTTATATTTCAAGGTTTACAATATTTTGATAATTGTAAGTTTTACAAACCTGATACAAAGCGCCCTCTCGTGTCTTATCTATAAAATGACAACCCTGCAGTCCCGTTATCTGACAACGTCGCACATCGGGCACCTTTAGATAGGTATGTAACAGCATATTGAATGTAAAGCTCAAATCTTTGCTGGGATTATAGACGCCAATGTGAAAGTGCAATTCCTTTTCGCGTAATATCAGGCGATAAGTTATACGAAATCTATGTATAAAATAAAATAGTAAATAAACTATATATTTATTTTAATAGAAATCAATGAAATTACTGGTAATTCCATATGGAACGTGTAAATTCATTATCCATTAATGAGAATATAGCCTCAACATCACCATTATGCAAGCGTTCCGGTGCACGTTCCAAGTGCCAACGTGTAATTCTCGCAAATCCATGTTGTGGACCAAAAGACCAAGCACCAAATTGTGCTAAAATTGTAGTATATAAAAATTAATTATGTTAACCTACAACAAGAAGTTTGAAACTTACGAAAAACAAAGGGTATGCCGCCACGTATTGCTTTTTTACCATCGAACGATGCCAATTTACTGTAAGATTTATCAAATACAAAATATAATTAAAATATTATATAGAAAATAATTATTATTTTATAAATTGTAGACTAGAATTTTCAAATCTAAAGAATTCAAAATACATTAAACTAAATTTTATTACTGTTTTTTTTTTTTTTTTTTTTTTCTTGCAGCTGTCATCTTAAACTATTAAGCTGACAAAATATTTTTCAAGCGGAGAAAAACATAGAACAGGACCGAAAAGGAAGGACAAGTTAGGACAGTAGTAACAGACAGGCAGACACACAGACAGACAGACAGACACAGAGACATTCAGATATTTCCGAATGTGCTTTTGAGAGTTTTACGCGACGCACAAAAAAGTGTCTGGCAATTGTTCACTTTTTGCTCGCTTGCACGATGAATCGTCAGTTCGTCTTTGAGTTTCGTTTTTTTTTTGTTTTTTGTTTTCTGTTTTTTGTTTTGTTTTTTCTTGCTTTGCGCTAATTTGCCGACGCATCCATCAAGTGGCTCCAACTCTTTTCCAACTCTGTTTCTTAGTGTCTGTCTCGCTCTCACTCTCTCTCTTTCTCTTTCTTTCTCTCGTTCTATGTTTTGTGTTTGTCATTAATGTTGTCAGTTTGTAGTCGACAAACGCTTGTTGCACCAACACATGCAACGCATCATTTCAAATTTGGCAGTTTTAGACAATTTTGTGGCATTTATTGTGTTGTGGCAAATCTTAAAGCCTTGACTTTATGGATACTATGCTCTGATTCAGTTTACAGTCTTCTCAGTTCTTCAATTGTTATTGTTGTTGGACCATGTCTAGAACTCCTTTGGCACAAACACACACACACACACACAGATAGACGCATATATAGTGAAAATAAAAAAAAAAATAAAAAAACTGCTACAGTTTTTTTTTTTTTTTGTTTTTTGATGCCACAAAAACACAAGTTGGAAACGCTTTTTCTGTTACATTTAAAAGTTCTTTCGTTGCCTTCGTTATTTTGCTGCTGCTCTTGCTTGGTTTCCAAATGCCAACTGCCAACTGGGCGCAATAACAACAATAACAACAACAACAATAAACAACACCTTTAAAAAAAAGGAGGCGACGCAATGTATAACGAACATTCGGACCAACACAACAGTTGAAAAGTTAAGAAAAACTCAGCAAAATATAAAGAAAAGTAGTGAGAAAAAAACATAGCCACATCTGGCACGTGTGCATGACTATACATATACCCTGTAGAACTTTTTTCTAAATAATTTACAGTGCATAAATTGGAAAAATATTACTTTTTATTACTTTTTTATACACTTTTGCATGTTATGAAAATTGTTTATTTAATTATTATTTTTATTTAAATTATTATTATTTTAAATTTAAATTTATTTAATATAATTTCACTTTTATTAAAATTTTATAAGCTTATTTTCATTTTATTATATTGAAATTTTTTTTGTAAGTTATCTAAAGTCACGACTGTAGCTAAAAAGAGTAAAAAAAAAAACTTTGAGTTTGTTCCACTGTACATATAACATATTCGCCGTGCAACGTACGTTTTGTACATGGGAGACATGATGTAGTCGTAGTCGTAGTCGGGATTTATCGATCTAGATGCCCGCGCCAAAAAACTCCATTCATAAAAACCAGCACATTGTTTGCCATGTTGTTGTCGTCGTTGTCGTCGTCTTCGTCATTGTTGTTGTTGTTGTTGTTGTTGTTGCATAGGAGGACAAACGTAGGCAGCGAAAGAGTGAAAAACATGACTGTTTGTGCATGTGCAGTAAGCTCTCTTGCTCTCACTGTGCGCTCGCTCTCACTACTATCTTCTCTCTATCTCTGTCTCTCTGGTTCTGTACGTGTTTTTTTTTTTGTTTTTTTGTGGTTGTTGGTGCGCTTTGCTGCCTGCAATGCTCTCATGCTGGTGTTGTGCCTAATGTTGTTGTGTTTGTTGGCGCATCATACAAAAAACATTTTTGCCGCCAAACAGAATGGCCAACGGTTGCCATCCTTGTGCAGGGCATCCTTTGTAGCCATCGTTGTAGTTAATGTGTGTGTGTGTGTTTGTGTGTTTGTGTGTCTGTGATTGTCTCTGTGTTGGTCCCGTTGAAAACTTTTAGCTAAACACTTTTTTGGTTGCATGCCGTTAGTTAGTTGCCGTGGACTTGCGTAAGTCGCTTTGCCTCACTGCAGCTTCAGTCATTGCTACAGCTACAGCTACAACTCTAACTTCAACTTTATACGAACAGAGAAACGAAATGTAGCAGAGGCTAAACAGATTTTTACGCTTGAAATTTAAAGCGCGCATGGACAATGCTGCGTATGCGTAATATATAAAATGTCATATCAAATTACCTGACAAATAATTGTTCCTGATTATTCACACGCCAGGACACAACTGTAGCACCTGAAAAAAATGAAGAAAAATAATATAAAAAATATAAAATATATAAAAAATATAAAATATATAAAAAATATAAAATATATAAAAAATATATAAATTGCATAAATATTTACAAAAATTATATAATAATTTTTATTCGATAATATTAATTTCATGATTATTAATGAATGTTTAACATCATTAATATTTGCATAATTTTAGCTATATTTAAAAATTCAATAAGATAACTTTCAAAATCACAAATTAATGATAAAATTAGTCAAAATCTTTCGGTTTGTTTTTTTTTTTATAGCTCAATTGCAATTCATAGACAACTTGAATGTTGCCATTAATGACGCACACACACACACACACACACATACAAACTTACAGATATACGCACACTCATCTAACCCACATGGTAAATACAGATGTACATATTGTATAGTATAAGTCGGGCCTGTAAGTAAACTGGCTGACAGACGGAAGACTAAAGAGAGTTGAGTCTTCCAGCCACAAGTAAATCTATATAAAAAAAAAATTACACTAGAAAAAATTTCAAATAATGCTCAACACTTGAAGTATGATACACATGTACGGCTACTATAATAAATTTCATTATCATTTCTCTTGAAGTATAGCTTAAAGAATATATCTATTGTTTTTTTTTTTTTTTTCTTACTGTGTAGAATGACAAGCATTGACTATTGGGTGGGTGCACCGCACAGTTGTTTTTATGTGGGCGGTATGTGACGGGGCCTGTTTTTTTTTTTTTTTTTTTTTTGTGGCCCAAGCGCCTTGTGACGCGTCGTCTAAGACAGAGTTAACAATTTTCGATTTGCAGTTTTTGGTTTTTGTTTTTTGTTTTTTTTTTTTTGCAAAAATTTTAATTTTTGAATATTTAGCAAAGTTTTGTTATTGCAAAGTGGAAGACGAGAAAAACTAAACATGAAACAAAAAAAAAAAAAGTGCACTTAAAACTTGTCCAAAGTCTCCAATTGGTGTCTCTTTGTGGTGGCAAATATGTCTCTTGTCTCTTGGGCTCCAACTGTTACTCAAACGACGTCGAAACGCAACGTGGGCAGAGACCGAACGAGTCGTAATTGTTGAAAGTGCGCTCTGTCTGTACGTACAAAAAAAAAAAAACAAACATATCTAAAAAAAACACATATACATGTACATGTACATATGCATATGTACATACAACTATGTATGGATTATAGTGTATATATTATAGATATATATTTTGTATATTGTATATATACTATATAGTATTACGCCTAATCGAAATGTATTGCGAGTAGGAGCTGCTTTGACGATCTCTCAGTTGTTTTGGCTAGTTGCGCATATCCCAAAGAGATCATTGGGACAATACTGATAAGATACGGTTATGAGTGTTATGTAGTAGTTACCACTTTACAGAGAGGCTAACGAGAACAAACATAACATACAGTATTCACATGATATAATTAACTTTAAATAAAATGCATTAGTTTCTTTTAGTTATCGAATGTAAATCTTCAATTTCTTTGCTAGCAGCGTAACTAACGTTTTTAAAATTTTGCAAAATACATAAAAATAATATTAAATAAAAATATTTCATTTTATAAAGTGTTCTAATTTAGACAGTTAACACTGTATTAACAAGGTTAACAAGGTTGTTTATATTGATAACCTCTAGAGGTCGAGCAAATTGTCGAACGTCAGCGCTTCTATTCGAAGCGAAGCAGCTCTAAAGTTGGCGCTACGAAGCTCTATAATAAAACGAAAGTTTATAAAATGCTTAAATTATTTTACTAGTTGGTAAAAACAAGAATACAAAATAAAAAACATTGCTAATCATGCGCTAAAAATAACGCGAACAACTTTTTTTCTTTTTTAAATAAAAAAAAAAAAAGCTTCGAATCGAAGAAATTATTATTGCTTAACGTATTGTTTTTCAGTTTATATATATATATATATATTATTTTTTTTTGGTTAATTATGATTAATTATTATTTTTTGGAGTCGCACACACACATACATATACACAAACACTAACATACTCGATCACTTACCATGCAAGTTGATTGTGCATGTCGTATTATTGCCACGATCCAATACAACAACACTAGTCGCTGCCACGGCAGCCGCTGTCGTGGCCATTTTGTTTTTTTTTTTGTTTTTTGAAGCAACGGTTTTTTAAGCTCGCTCTATATCTTAGCGAGTGCAATGATTCGAAGGGTAGGGGCGGTTTTTGCAAAGCTTAGTTTCTTCGGCAGCAAGTCCTCAAATAACTGATATTTTAAAATTTAGTTATATTTATGTATATTTTATATCTATATTTGTATAAACACAGAACGCAAGGCAAATTTTTCAAGTTTTTTTTTTTTTTATTACAATTTGCATTGATTTAAGTATTTTCATAAATATGTATTCTGTATATTTGTGCAAAAAATTATTCTGCACAAAACAGCCCAGAGCCAGAGCTGCACACACACACACACACACACTATTCACGCAAAGGCGGCCTCACAAACGCGCCAACTCACACACACACACACACACATACAGAGCGCAGCTTGAGTTTTTGTCAATGAATAAATACGTAAAGAAAAAACTCGTGTAAAAAACGTTCAGACGCAAAGTGACGCGACCCGCTCTTATGTTGTTGCGTTAACAACCGACCGATTGAAACTAAAAAGCTTTTGTTGCTGTCAACTACTTCTGAGTCAGCTCAGCTGATACAGGCTTGGCGCAAAAGTTAAGAAAATCAAAACAAAAGCTTACCTCATAAACAGCTGATATCAAGCTGCTTGAATCGATGTGCAATATCGATAACAAGAACATAATTGAAAACCGAGGAATGATTAAATATCGACTTACATTTTACATCACTAGATGAAGAAGAAGCATTCCTTGGTAAAACTTTAGACAAAATAAAATAAGAAAAAGATTAATCGAAAAATTTCTTACGTAGAAAGAAAATGCCGAAGTTCTATAAGCTAGATATTAACCGCACCGAATGGGAAATTCCAGACACATACCAAAACCTACAAGCCGTGGGACAGGGTGCGTATGGTCAAGTGTGTAAGGCGTTGGTACGAGGCACGAACACAAAGGTGGCGATTAAAAAGTTAGCCCGCCCCTTTCAATCTGCGGTGCATGCAAAGCGAACATATCGTGAATTACGTCTGCTGAAGCACATGGATCACGAAAATGTTATTGGATTGTTAGACGTGTTTCATCCTGGTCAACCAGCTGATTCATTGGAACATTTCGAGCAGGTCTATATGGTGACACATCTGATGGATGCCGATCTTAATAACATAATTAGGACTCAAAAGCTATCAGATGAACATGTTCAGTTCCTCGTCTATCAGATATTACGAGGACTTAAGTATATACACAGCGCTGGTGTCATCCATCGTGATCTAAAGCCATCAAATTTGGCTGTCAATGAGGATTGCGAGCTGCGTATTTTGGATTTCGGTTTAGCTCGACCAGCAGAAAGTGAGATGACTGGGTACGTGGCCACCCGTTGGTATCGTGCGCCAGAAATCATGCTCAATTGGATGCACTATAATCAGACTGTGGACATTTGGTCGGTGGGCTGCATTATGGCCGAACTTTTGACCGGACGCACACTGTTTCCAGGTTCGGATCATATTCATCAGCTAAATCTGATTATGGAAGTGCTCGGAACACCCAACGATGAGTTTATGAACAAAATTTCATCGGAAAGCGCGCGTACCTATATACGATCGCTGAATGTAATGCCTCGCCGCAGTTTTCGTGATGTCTTTCGCGGTGCCAATCCTTTAGCTATAGATTTGCTTGAAAAGATGTTAGAGCTTGATGCCGAAAAACGTATTACAGCTGAACAGGCATTGGCTCATCCATATATGGAAAAATGGCACGATCCTAGCGATGAAGCCACATCAACAATCTACGATCAAAGTTTTGAAGAGAATGAGTTGCCAGTGGAAAAATGGAAGGAGTTGGTTTTCAATGAAGTTTGCTCTTTTAAGCCAACTCAGGCTTTTGCAGACCTATTGCCACAGGCTCAATAACAGACAGACGAGCAATACTTTGCGATGGTGAACGTGCAATAGTAATAGAAGCTGCGCAACTATTGTCATTACTATAGTTAACGTGAACCAAGAAAAGAAAAACAAAAACTGAGCTTAATATTTGCACAATAACTAAAAGATTCTTATAAAAAGCACACACATTTTAATTGATCTATAAACAATTTTTTTTTAAATTTATTAATATCAATTTGCCTTCCACGATAGCAAAAAAATCCGTTAGTTTTGCAAAGATCACCTTGAGTAGCTAGCACAAAAAAAAAGTCAATAAATGATGCTACAAATTTAGTTCATAGATTGAAAAAAAAAAAAAAAACAAACAGTGAGACATGCAATAGGAGTCACATCCAATTGTATTTGTACTTTATAAAAATGTTTTTAAAACAATGTTTAAAAAAAAAACACTAACAAAACAAAACAAAAAAATCGAAAAAAAAACCTATAACAAATGCCTTAATGTCCAGTTCAACTATATATTTTTTTTGGTGTTGGTAATTTATCTATAAACTTTTGTCTATTTTGTATAATTGTAAATGTATACTATTTATGTACAAGTCTGCAAATACGGTAAAGCGATAGCCAGTAGCCATAGCTATATAAAAGAGCATTACAGCTCGTATATATATAAATAAAAATAAAGTTCTATTGTACTATTTACAAGAGTTCTGTCCAAAACCAAAACAAAAAAAATTAACTTGTGTTTTCACTTGTATATTGCAATAATATATCGAATCTCTTAATTTCTTATTCACATCAATAGATCCTCCAAGTAACGTTCAAATTCTTGTTCCCTCGACGGTTGCTCCTTGCTATTGTCCAACTGTTTGCTCCAGATTTCCTGCTCGTCAACTACAGCAGGCGACTCATCGGAATTGTTCACTTGCTCGCTTGTTGTAGCTTCTTCAATTTCTTTTTCAGTTTCTGAATCGCTTGTTTCTGTTTTACCATCGTCTTCATCTTTGTTTAACCTACGTCTCTTATGTCTCTTTTTCTCTGCTTTACGTCGCTCCTTTTCTCTACGACGTTGGCGCTTATATTCTTTTTTCTTCGTTCGATAATTCAGTTGCTCTGTATGCAAGGTACATAGACGTAGCTGATGGAATTCTTGAAATTAGCTAAAGATTCATGAAATTTATATATATGCATATACAATCCTTACCTTGACAAGTGCATTTTGTGGTGCACCTTGCTCAATATATTTAAAATTAACTTCCCAACTGCGCAGATTCTCACGTTCCTCACAATGCCGACTGCCACATTGGAACTGTCCCAATCCGGTGACAACCTCATGTTCTGTTCGCCAACGTAATGCAATTTTGTTGTCTTTGTAACGTGTTAGATCGGCTATGCAATACTCTTTGAACAGTTTGCGATAATATCGCAATGCCAAACGCTGTTCCCAACTTAGTTTTTCGACATCGACGGCGCCATCTTCTTCGTTCCAGAGAAAACGATGGTTTTCTCTTATCACATCAATATCACGTTTATGCTTATGATTGTCAGTTTCAGCAGCAGTTGGCATTACATAGTGACTAAGTATGTAATTATGGCGTTCTTTGGCACTTAGCTTATCCAAATTGATTGGAAATAAAGTTGTTTTGTTGCTCATTATTATTAAAGGATCGAGAAATAATTTGTATTGGCTCTGAATTGTTTTGGTATTCGAAATATATGAGAAATGTATTAAAAATGTATCGATAACACATTTCGTATATCGGATACGGTACTACAGTCATTGAGAGGGGAAATGTATTAAATACTGAAGCTGTTATAGAAATTTTTCGGTAATAATTTCTAAAATACATACAACTACATAAATAATCCAAGTCTGTCTAAGGGAAAGGCGTCGCCTAATATTTTATATTTTGTAACCGTAAAATGTTATTGCTGATATTTGATGTTAAGGTTACATGTTAATCATTGAAAAAAAAACGCAGAAATAATAATGGCCTGCAATTGCAGTCCATTATTTGCCGTTTTCTGGCGGAAAAATTGGCTCTATTTAAGTTACAATTGGTTCCCATTGACACTTATATTAATATGTGGCACTGGATTATTATCGAGCTGTTTGCATTGGACCAACAATCAAAATATTAATATTGATTTAAGTCAAACTGATAACTTTGAATCAAAAAACTACGTAAGTACTATTCATAGAGGGAGAGATTTCTCTTTGTTTGCATTTATGTGACGTATGATATACAGTAAGACCAACATTTATATACAGTGGTGAACTAAATTATTGGCAGAGTAAGCATGTTCAACTTTAAGAATGATAAGAATGAAAATATACGAGCTGATTTCAGTTTTGATTATTATAATATATTTTATAATATATTTGTATTTACGTATTTTCCATTGTTTGTTATTGTTTATATACATTTTTTTTTAAGGACGCAATAAAAGAACTGTTCCCGGGAAATGAATTTGATTGGTTATACTATTCACCCAATACTAATGATGCCAGAACTCTAACAGATCTACTGCGAGAAGAATTGGAAATTCGAATTGAAAGTACGATAAATCAGTCGTTGCTGATCAAGAATATATATATACACTTTATAGAGTCTGCTACGCCTCCTAAGAGCGTAACGAACTCTTGTCTAAAACTAATAGACAAATTATATTAATAATGATAGTAATGCTAGTCTAATTAGCTCATTTTAATATACACGTCACCTGACATTCTATAATAATGATTATTAAATGTATATTACCATTATAATTGTATTCACAGATGTACGTGAATACAAGAACAGCGATGAAATGCAATTGGATATGGAACAGCAATGCAGAGGCAATTGCTTTGCCATTAGCTATGAAGATTTGCCTAGTCCAAGATCCAGTGGTAATTTTAAATATACCTTGAGTTCAAATCAAATACGAATTTCACCCAAAAAGCGCTTTGTTAATGATGATGAGATAAATCATCAGAAAGGTATGTGAGATATATGTACATATATGTTATATAGTAAGTTTATATTCACATTACATTAATGTAAATCTTTTTAGATACGGATGAATATACAAGGTCAGGCTTTTTATCGCTACAATATATTATTGATCGTCAATATATGCGATATCAGAATTTGAATGCTAAGTATGAATTACTATTGAATTCAATGCCCAATTTGGAGACTGGTGCCACAGATAGTTCTCGTCTAATCACATATGGCACATTGCTAAGCATATTCTTTAGTCTTGTGCTATTAAGCACATTCATAGTACCATTTGTTGAGGAGAAACAAAATGGTCTAAAGGAATTTCTTAATCTTGTTACACCAATGAGTTTTCTTAATGGACTAACATTCTTTTTGATACGTTTTTTATATTATGTTGGATTTATTATTGTCTCATTGATTGTTGCGTGGAAATATGGTGCGTTTGGATTAATTGGATTTCAGTATGTATTTATGTTATGCCTTCTATATTGTATTGCCAATATGTCATATGCCTATCTAATATCCATCTGCTTTCATACAGGTTAGTTATTAATCCTTATATAAAATCTATATATACAATATGATTAATTTTCTTCTTTTTTTTTTTTTTTTTTGTTTTCTCTATCTCTAGTGTTCAATGCAAAAATTGGAGGTCTTGTCTTGTTCATTATTCCGTATATGTTTAATTTTGTACGCAATTGGATAACGCATCTGAGCTTTTATTTATTTTGTGCGAATTCATTTATTGAAGGATTAACTGTCTTGCAGACTTTTTCCAACAAACGTAAGTATCTCTTAGTGTCTCTTAATCATTTTGAAGTAAAAAAAAAGTAAATATATTCTTGATCAGCATAGTTAGGCGAATCGAAATATGCAAAGTTCATCTGTCCCACAATAGCATATAGCTGCTATAAGAACAATTGACCGAAAAATTGAAATTTTATATGAAAACTTTGGTTTCTTGATATTTTTTTATAATTATTTAAATTATTTATTTACAGAAAGGGAATTTACAAGCTCGGAAATGTTTCGCATTATCAAAGATGATTCAAGTCGTTTGTTTGTCGTTTATATTGTATTAATATTCCAGACACTGTTTTATGCTGTACTTTACAATTATTTAGTATGTGTTTTTCCCGGTCCCGGTGGACTTAAACGTTCAATGTTTTTCTTTCTAAATGTAAGTTAATATTTTTTATAAACAAATGTTTTGCTTAAAAATTAATGAAATATGATTTCACAGGCTGATACATACAAGAAACGACAACGTAATGAATATACAACGTCACCACGTGGCACACATGCCATTATTATAAGTGATCTCTGCAAGAAATTTCAGACAAGCAAACGGGAAACACGTGTCGCTGACAATTTAAATATGACAATTAATAACAAAGAGATTACCGTATTGTTAGGACACAATGGTGCCGGAAAAACAACTATGATAAACATGATAATGGGTAAGAATATTAAATATATTTATTTTTAATATTTTTTTATTTATTTATTTATATTTATTTCTTCTATTCAGGAATTGTGCCAAAAGATGCGGGTAAAATTACTGTGTGCAGCGAGCGTGATGTTGCATCGTATCGACATTTAATTGGTTTCTGCCCACAGCATAGTGTATTTATGAGCTACATGACATGTGAACAGCATTTGATGTTCTTTGCTCAGTTACGCGGCGATAGCTACACCGAAGCACAAATATGGGCTAAGGATGTGCTAAAGAAATTGAGATTGGAAGACAAGACAAATGAATATGGTTGCAATTTATCTGGTGGCATGAAAAGGCGTTTATCTCTAGGTATTGCAATTGCCGGCAATACCAAGTAAGTTTACTAGATAGATCTCTCTTGACTCTCTTATATTCATTAATATATTAGGTATAAAACTTTGCTTCCGCCGATCCAATTTTGGACTTCTTCATAAGATTGGAAGTGCTGGTCCCTTGGGCCGTGTTGCATTGATTGAAATAATAGGTGATAGTCAGAAGGAACAATGTCTGGAGAATACAGCGGGTGTTTCAACGTCTCCAAGTATGTTTTGAAAACTTTTGCATGAGACCGAGCGTTGTCATGTTGCAAAATAATTTTGTCATGTCTTTCGAGGTATTGCGGCCGTTTTTCTTTCAAAGCTCGATTCAAACGCATCAACTGCATTCGATAACGTGCCCCTGTTATGGTTCCAGACGGTTTTAATAACTCATAATATACTACACCCAGCTGTTCCCACCAAATATAGAGCATGACCTTAGAACCATGGATATTTGGTTTAGCCGTCGGTTCACAAATGTGGCCGGGATATCTCCATGATTTTCGGCGCTTAGGGTTATCGTAATATACCCATTTTATGCGATGCAAAAACACTTTCCTTAGCCGCAGATTTTTTAATATTAAAAAATATATATTCACAAGATACTGAAGAGTATTCCAAGTCAATATAATGTTTTGTTTCGACGTCTATTTATAGCTAATGCCATTTATATATATATATATATATATATATATTTATTTATTTTTCACCATAGAATTATTATTCTCGATGAACCATCGTCGGGTCTTGATATTAATTCACGTCGTGAACTTTGGGATATTCTGCTAAAGTTACGCAAGGAGAAGGCAATTTTGGTTACAACACATTATATGGAAGAAGCTGAAATGCTGGGCGATAATATCTCTATATTGGCCAATGGTAAACTACAGGAAAGTGGTACAACACTTGAATTAAAACGTAAATTGGGCTGTGGCTATCGTCTCAAGTTGCAAATGCATGAAATAGATTTTCGTGAAAAGGAAACATTAGAAATTATACGTTCATATATTCCAATTGCAAAAATTCAGGTGTGTGCAAGCATATTATTTAACTAGAAATTTAAACAATATTAATATAAATATTAATTCATTTATTCAGAATATTGTAAAGCCAACGGTATATATTTGTTTACCATACAAATATCAACTGGATTTCCATGATATGTTACGAAATCTAGAGGGAAATGCAGCTGCATTAGGCATTGAAAACATATCAATAACAGACAGTACGCTGGAGGAAGTATTTCTAAAGTAAATATGAGAAATTCATTGTGAATATTATTTTACTTACAGTATTAAGAATTCAGATATAAATTGTTATATAATATCACATTTCTTATAATATGATTACAATTATTATTTCAGTTGTGCTGGCGAATTGGGTTCCGTTGATATACCCGATAATGGCATACAAATTGAATGTCCGCTATTGAAACCACCAAATTATAATAAGTTACATGCAAATACTACGTCAATATGGCAATTGATTATAGCAATATTCTATAAGAAATATATATTTCTTATCACTGAATGGCGTTATGCATTATTCATGGTAAATAAATGCAATAAACGTACAACTTGTAACTGCAGCTGCTTTTGTGCTCTACTGTACACCTTTGTATTGTTACAACACATTAGTAGCTGATAACGTTAAACAAACAAAACTATATACAGACCATAATAATGTACAGTGCTTGTAATATAACAGTCTATATAACATATAACAGTCAGTCTTACTGTAATGAATTTGACTTACATTTCTCCCTATCTATCTTTCTGTTTTTTTTAAATCCATTTGCTCTTTAGCTTATGCTGACACCAATTTGTGTTATCGGTGTTACTTATTTAATGCATTCCATGTCTGTGGTAACTAATGAAAAGGCATTACCATTAAATCTTGGACAACTACGCACTGGTAGCATTTACATTTATAATCCAACGGATCATCATGCAAAAATTGAACGATATTTACGTCAATTTATTGAACAAAATGATCTTAATGCCAGAACATTTATATTACGTGGCGGCAATAACATACGACAAGGTAAAATTTTCATAAAAAAAAAATATATATATATATATATATATATATATACATATATACAGCTATGGACACATAAATAGCACAAATCGAAATTGTATTTTTGAGCTGTGATTTTGACGGTATTTTACATCGTATTTTAAAAATTAAGATTTCAAACGTTTTCTTAACTCTTCTATATTGTGTACAATCAAAAATTTTAATGTTATCACTTTTAGTTTCATTTTAATCTTCATTTTCCTTGGAAAAGCCATAATTTGCCCTGGTCACAGAAATATCACATTTTAAGATGTTGCTAATTATTCTAAGAAAATGAGTTTAAGACTAATAATTTTGATGCAGATATTTAGTATTTGATTAAATATCCCCGATTTCCAATAACGATATTACATTTTTTATCCATATTTTCTTCTTCCTGTCGACTCCTTTCTTGCAGGATGAAATTTCAAGTTTCTTGGAAATTTGTCACTATGTCTTCAATTCATACAATTTTTTTTTTAAATAATAGATTTTAACGTTCTTACAATAATATTCCAGGTGATTGATGCCAGGACTTTGAGCCTGCAACTACAGAAAAAAAATAAAATCGTCCTTAAACCACTTATAACGACCTTGCATGTGCGTGTTCTGTCGTTGTCTTACGTAAATATCCAGTTTACGGTCATATTTTTAAGAGCATTTCGTTACATTTAAGTTTAGAGAATGTATAAATGTATTTAAATTATGATTATGACATATATTTGTTGAAATCGGAAACCTACCATGCAACGAAGACATAGCACAATACTTGAAACATCCTCCATAGTACTTCACTATCTTCATTGTGCACAGAAGATTGTGTACTTCTCACTTTTAACAACAAAAAACATTTCTGCCATTGGTTCCTAGCTTATTTATTTTAGTAAAATATGGATTTTTCTCCACTAAGATCACTTCACACGATATTCGGCTGTAATGTTTGCTAAATATTTTATGTTGCCAGGTGTGTCATTTTTCTGTTGATGCTTCCAAGAAGCCAAACTAAGTTTAGTCTTGTAGATACTAGTTTCCTGAAGACATAGATACCCAATTCATTACACATTTCTAGCGTAACTAGACGATACGGCTTAAAAGAACTCATATTGTCCTTATGCACTATAAGCCTATAGGCACTATGATCCATCTAGTATGCCTTTCGCATATGATTTTATTACTCAATCAAATAGGTTGGACTTGTATTTACGTATTTATAAGGATTCTACACAATTTTTTTTGAATCCTTTCATTATTTTAGCCATTTTAGTTGGTTCTTTTAAAGATTCACTAAGTCCACATATGAAGGTCCTTTCTTCGCCTGAACAGCTCCTTTTTTGACCAATTTTAATAAAGTTTGAATGAATTCTATTAATTCATTAATAGAATATTAGAAACAAGCTCAAAAACAAAAAAAAAGAGCATTTTAACCGATAATATCGTCCTTTTAAAAAAAATGTGCTATATCTGTGACCAGGCCAAATTATGGCTTTTTCAAGGAAAATGAAGATTAAAACCAAATTAAAAGTGATAAGACAACGTTTGAAAATACGATGTAAAACACTATCAAAATCGTCGTTCAAACATACAATTTTGATTTGTGCTATTTATGTGTCCATGGCTCTATATTTTACAATTATTAATTTTTTTTTTTTTTTTTTTGCTACTTGCAGAACTATTGGAAATGCAAAAAGAGAATTTAGCGAATTTTCTTGAGGATACTATTGGATTAATTGATATGCATGTTGATGGTGCCGGCACTGGTGCAAATCCCATTTTCTCAATATATTATGCTGGGAATCGTTATCATAGCAGCGTTATGCTTATCAATATGTTAGACTCTATAATGTTACAACTATCCAGCTCTGAACCAAAAACACAAATTGATACCATATATGTGCCGATTAAACATTTTATTACCGATGTTAGTTCAGCACGTCTTGAATATTATGCTGTCTTTGTATCAGCTGCAATATTCTTTAGCATCTTTTATAATATCTCTTTACCATTTCGAGAGAATGTCAATGGTTTTCGTCACTTGCAGCCAATGTCACGTTATACATATTGGTTTTCAACATTTCTCTTTGATATCATATTGCATGCATTGCTTTGTTTAATACTTTTTATGCTACAACAGTTAATAATGCCCGCTGAGTTATATACAACTGAAGATTTACGTCTAATTGTGCTTAGCATATTCTTCTACGGTTTTAGTTATTTACCCATTCTCTATACACTTGGCAGTAATTTCAAATCCATATCAACAATATCGACATATCTGCTGCTTATGCTTATCATTTCAGGTAATTAGCTGCACTCTGTAATATATATATATATATATTCTTTATCATTATCATTATTTTTTAATTATTATTATTATTATTTTTTCCTTTTTTTTTTTAGAAATTGCTCCATTAATCACATCAAACACTGCGCTGGCAATGAAACTACATGAAACTAATATTGCATTTTTACGCTTTTTACCCGATTTCAATTTGAATCATCAGTTGCGCATAATTAATGAAAATTTTATAGCAAGTCGTCGAAAATCGGCTAAACTGGAGGATACTGGAAAATTCTTTGTCTATGCCATATGCGTAAATGTAATTGTCATGGGATTCTTTCTCATTGTACTGGAGCATAAGTATTACCGCCGACGTTTACGTGAATTCTTTCAAGGCAAAGCATGTCGATTGCCCCCGAAAGGTAGTAGTTTGTCTGATGTTTGTCCGCAACTGGAAATGGAAAGTGTCGATGATTGTGTGCGTGAAGAGCAGCATGTTAAGATTGAGTCACAGCGTGTTGCGGGTCTGCTTGAATCAAATCAAAATGACAAATATCCGTTAATTGTTAGCAATTTGCGTAAAAGTTATAATGGACAACCGCCAGCTGTCAATGGATTAAGCTTTGCCGTCGAGTGTGGTGAATGTTTTGGCTTATTGGGAGTAAATGGTGCTGGCAAAACGAGCACATTTCAAATGATAGCTGCCAATTTGGGTATGGATGCCGGACGTATACAGATCGATGGCATTGATATACGTAAAAATGAGGTTGCCTATCGTCAGCGTTTTGGATATTGTCCACAATATGATGCACTGAATAAATTTATGACAGCTTATCAATCATTACGTTATATGGCTTTATTACGTGGTTTAGGAAAAAACAAGAATGACGCCATGGGCGTGGAGGCCAGTGTACAATATTGGCTCGAAAAATTGCATCTTATAAAATATAAAAATGTTCCTGTGCGTTATTATTCAGGTGGAACGAAACGTAAATTACTTGCTGCAATGGCAATGATTGGCAGACCAAGTTTAGTAATGTTGGATGAGCCAACAACTGGTGTGGATCCCATATCAAGACGCTTTCTCTGGCAATGCATTAAAAATTTTCAAGCTGACAATCGCACTGTGGTTCTATCATCGCACAGGTAAGTTTTGTCTTTTTCTATATTTAATAAGAATATGAAAAATATATTTATAAAAATATAATATAAATAAAAATAAAAAATTGAATAATAATAATTTAATAATAAATAAAAATTAATATGTATACATATACATATATATCTTTTTACAGCATGGACGAGTGCGAGGAGCTGTGCAATCGTTTGGCAATTATGGCAAAAGGTGAATTTAAATGTGTTAATAACATTTGTGCTTTGAAACGTTTAAGCGGATTTACCATCACATTGAAAATGAAAATTGATACGGAAACTGATGAAAATGTAAGAAAAATTACCAAAACTTTAATGAATCAATTGGAACACTTGGATTTACGTGAAAATCATGCTGGAACATTAACATATTTCATAGGAACTAAAGAGCATATTCTTTGGTCAAAAGTCTTTCAAATTACCCAAAAATATTTGGCTGAAGGTCTTAGTCATTTGATCGAATATTATTCAGTTAATGAATGTACATTAGAGGACATTTTCTTAAAATATGAAAAACAAAATAGCACAGATAACGGGCAGGCTCAAGATGCCCCAGAATCTAGAGCCTGCCCGTGATATTTATAAATAATATACTGATATGAATCGAAGGTTTAGTAACTTAACATTTGAAATCTTTAATTTTTTGGGTCAAATTTTATAAAGCAAATAATTTTTTTTTGTTTACAAAATAAGCATCAAATAAAATAAGCATTATTGATTAAATTATTTAAGGATATGTATGTGTGTAAATGTTATACTGAAATACTTTTTGCATATAATTATATTACTAAGCAATTAATATATTTTTCTTTTGACAATTACTTTTATATTATATTAATATATAGAATATAATAAAATAATTATTACTAAAAAGTAAAAAAAAAGGTTACTACTAGAAATCATAATAAATATTCTAATTTTTTTTTAAAACTATAAATAACGGACTTTTTTTTTATTTAAAACAACAGTTTACTTTTTGAGACTTTACAAGTAAAATGAAATCAAATTCAAGAAACAAGTAATGTATCGCTACATTTTGTATTGTTTGCCTATCGATACTTATCGAATTGAATTGCACGGGCTAATCGCTCGTTCCAATGAACCAGTTCAGTTCAATTCGATACAATTGCAATTAAGAACTCGATGCCAAATAACGTAGACGCGCATAAACAACGTAAATGGCGCGTAGTAAAATTTGGAAATACTACGATAAGTTGGATCTGCAGACAGCACAATGCCTACTCTGCGAAAAGATAATCAAAACATGTGGAAATACCTCCAATCTAATGAAGCATATGAAAACGCATCCAACAATGTAAGTGAAATGTTATATTCCCAACCCATACCCATACCCATATGCAGTGTAAAAACGTCACAACATTTGTTTACAGCGATGTAAATGATCATGAATCGATTGTGGTTCGCGGCATGCTGAAACGTGAACCAAATCCTCTAAAGGCCCGAGGTGCTAACAGAAAGTTAATTAAATATGCATCAATAAAAATGAAAACGGAACCAAAACAAGAATCTTCGGAAATTGAGGGAAATCTTATAGAATTTGTTGATGCAGAAGCGCATGCGGCCGTTGAGAGTGTTGTCAATGAAGAAACATACGGCAATTGGGCAACGGCTGAGACAGAATCTGGTCCTGATACAGTAAATGATGCATATATCATAGAATTTGAGCCAAAAGTTGCTACTGAACATATGACACATGAACATCAAATCACCGTCGAGGAGGAAGAGGAGGACGAAGAGAAAGAGGAAACAATCGTCAGGTTTGTCTATAAAATATGAATAGAAAACATAGCATAATTTTCCATTATTTTTATTTAGCCATTGCCAAACGCTTGATAATTTGGCTTATTTTGTGTGTCGCGATAGGCAACCGATAAATATTATATCGGGCGAAGGATTCCGACATTTAACAAAAGTGCTTTGCCCAAGCTATCGTTTGCCCAGCATAGAACAACTACGCACACGCATTACACAAAAGGCGGAACAGCAAACGTTACAGCTACGTCAAAGATTTGCAAGCTTACAAACGTTGTCGTTAAGTTGTAATATCGGAACATCTGTAATATCTGGAATGGAACAGCAGCTCAATTATTTAGAGGTGACAGCACATTATCATGACGGTCTACAAAGACGCAGTCGGACGTTGTCCATTCAACCATTGCCCGCTGAATATAATGCTAACAATTTGATGGAACGCTTAGATCGTATATGTCAACGTTTTGATATTAATAAAACGAAAGTTGTGTGTATCGTTAGTCGACGAAGTCGACACATGGAAACTGCAATTGCAACATGGTTGGGCAGCCAACGGTATCTGCCATGTTTTGCTCAACAGCTCGAGACACTCTTCGAAGCGGTTGTACAACAGCAGGAATTTAATGCTTTGTGTGACAAGGTGCGATGTCGATTGGAACAGCAGCAGGAACAAAATTTAAAGCAGGATGAGATTGGTGGACGTGCTTTCAGTAATTATGAGATGCTGGAACGTTATGTAAGGCATCAATCAACATTGAATGCATTGAATTCAAGAGAATTAGATCTGGCAAGTGAACTGTTGGCCGTTCTTGCGCCCCTGGTTAGTGCAGTGCGTCAGCTATGGGGCAAAAGTCCCTCATCATATCCAAGCGCTAGCATTGCTCTGCCAATTGCCTATACGGTGCTGCAAGAATTAAAGCAATCGGAACAACAACAACAGGATCAAGTATCATATGAAATGCGCATGTTCCTAATTCAGCAGCTAAAGGAACGGTTTGAGGAACTCGAGAAGAACATCAATTCAGCACTGCCAAGTTTATTGGATCCACGTTTTCGTAATATGCCATTTCAAAGTGCAACATTAATGGCAAAGTATATGACGCATCTATATGAGTTGTTTGAGGAAAGAGGAGGTGCAGCAGGTGCTGGCGAAGATGATGCTATGACTACAACGGATGATGGCTATGATATTTGGTCTGCGTATAGATCATTTTCGCATGAGAAGCATAAAAATATTACCATGATCGGGAGCGGTGAGAACGGAGAAAATCAGGATGAAATTTCTAGTTATTTTTGTACAAACACCAGTAGCTTGCAAGCGGAGCCAATGCTTCTGTGGAAGGATCTGGCACAATTTCATCCTTTTCTTCATAGTTTGGCTAAAAAATTTCTGCATATTCCCGCATCGGCAATTCCACCAGCACGACTATTTACAAATGCTGGAGCTGAGATCTTGGCTAAACATGAACAACTTTTGGCAGATGATCATATGAACAATATACTTTTCATGGCCGATTGTACAGAGGAGGAATGGGAGTTATAGTATATATTTATATATTAATCAATATATATCTATATTTGTAATTATGTTTTAGCAAAATTTTATAATCACAAATATCAATTTTTAACGTAATTGTAATAGTTATATAGTTAAGTATAAAGTAGCATAACATTAATATCATATATATTTTAATTTATAAATATCTATTTCCTTTTTATATATTTTTACGGTTGAATTATATTTGAAATTCATATTCAATTTGAATATATGTATGTAAATCTAATATTTGTTAGTATTTTATCGTTTTCACATCGATAATAATGAAGTGCAACCTAATCGATATTTGAACAGTCTGGCAATGTTGGACACATCACTGATGACGTTTTTTCACGCATTGTATTTTTGTTAAGCATATTTGATGTGAAAAAAATTGTGGAAAACATTTTGCAATATGCAAACGCATAAAATAATTAAATAACACACACACAGCGGTTGCCGAGTGTCGAGCAGTCGAGAGTCCCAACTAACAACAACAACAACAACGCACACGGAACACACAATATTCCACAAAGACACGACGCTAGTAGCTGCTGCAGCGCGAAAGTTTTTTTTGCCTTCTACACACGCAAGAGTCAAAATTAGTTAACAAGAGGAAGAGATCATAATAACAACAACAGCAACAGCAAAATACGACCTTGGAGTTGCATACAACACAATATGCAAAGTAACTCCACGAAAACGAAGGAAATGTTTATTGTGCGTGCTCTAGAGAAAATCCTTGCCGATAAGGACATACGGCGCTCACATCATTCACAGCTGAAAAAGTCTTGTGATACAGCGCTAGAACAGATTAAAAATGAGCTAATTAGTGCTGGTCAAATCGCTGAAGGAAATGAGTTGCCCTGTGCAGCATTGCCATTACCCAAAAATGATGCGGCAAGCATTATTAATGCGGAAACATATTTCCTGCCCTTTGAATTGGCCTGCAAAAGTCGTTCGCCTCGAATTGTTGTTACGGCTTTGGATTGCCTACAAAAGCTTATTGCCTATGGACATTTGACAGGTGCCATTCAAGATTCAGCTAATCCAGGTCATTTACTTATTGATCGTATTGTCATCACTATTTATGGCTGTTTCAATGGACCACAAACCGATGAGGGCGTTCAGCTTCAAATAATTAAGGCTCTGCTTACGGTTGTAACATCGCAACATGTGGAAATACATGAATTTACACTGTTGCAAGCCGTGCGCACCTGTTATGACATCTATTTGTCCAGTAGGAATCTTGTTAATCAGACAACAGCACGTGCCACATTAACACAAATGTTAAATGTGATCTTTGCTCGAATGGAAAATCAAGTTTATGAGGTGCCACCAGCTGCTGCGCCAACAACGACGTCAACGACGGTAACACAAAATGGAAACGTCAGCAGTGCAGAGAGCAGTGGAGAAGGAGTGGAAGAAGGAACGGTAACGGATAGTGATGAAACAATTGCCTCCGAGTTGATAGCTGAAATAATAACAGGTGACTAATTTCCTTGAACTTCCATAGACACCATTGTAGAAGGATAAGTGTTGCCACATTTTGCAAATTACTGTGATCATTTTATGCACCTATTATGAGTTGCATTGAATTGAAAGCGCTGCCACTTGTTATTAATACTTATCGTTTTTATATCTACACATCGATCAACATTACCTTTGCGGCAATAAGAAATTCAAATTATCGATATTCGTTAACATTTGTACAATTGGAAATTCAACTAATTAATTTTTATAATTATTTACTTTTAGCTGCCTTCAATGAGGCAATGAAGGAAACGAGTCAAGATCAGGAGCTAAGCGAAGCCCCAGAGGTAACAGTTAATGGCAATGGCAATGGTTCGGCGGATTCTTCGCACTCGGATCATGATAGTGTTGAGCTGCACAGTGAGAATGATGCAATAGTAACGGCTAAATTTACACATATTCTGCAAAAGGATGCATTTCTTGTATTCCGGGCATTGTGCAAGCTATCAATGAAACCGTTGCCTGAGGGTCAACCCGATCCCAAATCTCATGAGCTGCGGTCCAAAGTCTTGTCACTGCATCTATTGCTCTTAATACTGCAAAACGCTGGCCCTGTCTTCCGTTCCAATGAGATGTTCATCATGGCCATTAAGCAATATTTGTGTGTTGCTTTATCCAATAATGGTGTCAGCATGGTTGCTGAGGTCTTTGAGTTATCGTTATCGATTTTTGTTGCGCTACTTTCTAATTTCAAAGTACACTTAAAGCGTCAAATCGAAGTCTTCTTTAAAGAGATCTTTCTTAACATTCTCGAGGCCAATTCGAGTTCTTTCGAACATAAGTGGATGGTCATCCAAGCGTTGACCCGCATCTGTGCCGATGCACAATCCGTTGTGGATATCTATGTTAACTATGATTGTGATTTTTCGGCTGCCAATTTATTTGAGCGTCTGGTCAATGATCTCTCGAAGATTGCCCAAGGCCGTCAAGCGCTTGAGCTAGGCGCTAATCCCATGCAGGAGAAATCAATGCGTATACGTGGTCTGGAATGTCTAGTGTCCATACTTAAATGCATGGTCGAATGGAGCAAGGATCTCTATGTAAATCCCAATATGCCAGCACCAGCATTGCAGGTAAGTCTGATTATTAAATTATACATAGTTGTTGAAAGTAAAACTAATTTTTATTTATTCTAGGTGCAATCATTGCAGTCGCCTACGCAGGATGCAACACCAGTTGGCGACAATGTCGACACACTATCCGCACATAATTCCAGTCTGCGTTCAACGCATGGCGGTTCCAGTCATAGCCTTAACTCGTATGGTAGTGTTAAAAATCAAGAATTTCTCGATTTACCCGAAGCGCTGGAAGAGCGTAAAATGCGTAAAGAAGTAATGGAAACAGGAATTGAGCTGTTCAATCGTAAACCACAGAAGGGAGTACAATTTCTACAGGAGAAACAGCTGATAGGCAGCACCTGTCAGGATATTGCCCATTGGCTGCATAATGATGAACGTCTTGATAAAACTGTAATTGGCAATTATTTGGGGGAGAACGATGATCATTCCAAAGAGGTGATGTGTGCCTATATCGATGCATTCGATTTTCGTCAACTTGAAGTTGTTGCTGCACTGCGAATATTACTCGAAGAGTTTCGATTACCTGGCGAGGCGCAAAAGATTGATAGATTAATGGAGAAATTTGCTAGCAGATATTGTGAATGTAATCCACAAAATCAATTATTCCAAATGGCAGACACTGTCTATGTGCTGGCCTTTAGCATTATAATGTTGACAACTGATCTGCATTCACCGCAGGTCAAGCATAAAATGACCAAAGAGCAATATATCAAAATGAATCGTGGCATTGGCGATAGTAAAGATGATCTGCCAGAAGAGTATCTATCATCTATATATGATGAAATAGCTGAGCATGAAATTAAAATGAAAAATAATACAACAATGTTAATGGCACCAAAGCCAGCGGGTAAACAACCATTTATAACAGAGAAACGTCGAAAATTATTATGGAATATGGAAATGGAGGTAATCTCATTGACGGCAACGAATCTAATGCAATCTGTTTCGCATGTTAAATCACCATTTACATCGGCCAAACATTTAGAGCATGTACGTCCCATGTTTAAAATGGCATGGACACCATTTTTGGCTGCCTTCTCGGTGGGTTTGCAAGTTTGCGATGATCCAGAGATTGCTACATTATGTTTAGATGGCATACGTTGTGCCATAAGGATTGCATGTATATTTCACATGTCACTCGAACGCGATGCCTATGTGCAGGCTTTGGCACGTTTCACGCTCTTAAATGCAAATTCACCAATTAATGAAATGAAAGCCAAGAATATTGATACCATCAAGACGCTAATTATGGTCGCCCATACCGATGGCAATTATTTGGGTAGCAGTTGGTTGGATATTGTCAAATGTATCAGTCAATTGGAATTGGCACAGTTAATTGGTACTGGAGTATTGCCACAGTTTTTATCGGGTGTACAAACAACACTTAAGGATACGCTTAATCCTAGTGTTAAGGAGCATATTGGTGAGACAAGTAGTCAAAGTGTTGTTGTGGCTGTTGATCGTATTTTTACTGGTTCCATGAGACTCGATGGTGATGCTATTGTAGATTTTGTTAAGGCATTGTGTCAGGTGTCTGTGGATGAATTGCAACAGTCGCAACCGCGTATGTTTTCATTACAAAAGATCGTTGAGATTAGTTACTATAATATGGAACGTATTCGTTTACAATGGTCACGCATATGGCAAGTGCTTGGTGAACATTTTAATACCGTTGGTTGTAATAGTAATGAGGAGATTGCATTCTTTGCTTTGGATTCATTGCGTCAATTGTCAATGAAATTCATGGAGAAGGGTGAATTTAGTAATTTTCGTTTTCAAAAGGATTTCCTTCGTCCCTTTGAGCATATTATGAAAAAGAACAATTCGCCTGCCATTCGAGATATGGTTGTGCGTTGCATCGCTCAAATGGTTAACTCACAGGTAAGCATTATCCTATCAATCTATAAAAATCTATGATATTTATCACTTTGATCTCTTTGTAGGCTCATAATATACGCTCCGGCTGGAAGAATATATTTTCAATCTTTCATCTAGCTGCTGGAGATCATGAGGAACCAATTGTTGAATTGGCATTCCAGACGACAGGCAAAATCATTGGCGAACTATATCGACGACAATTTGCTGTTATGGTTGACTCATTCCAGGATGCCGTCAAGTGCCTCTCAGAATTTGCATGCAATGCACGCTTCCCGGATACCAGCATGGAGGCAATACGTTTAGTACGCAATTGTGCACAATGCGTACACGATGCACCACAATTATTTGCCGAACATGCTGGCATGGAGAATGATGCTTCAGTGGCGGAAGAGGATCGTGTATGGGTACGCGGTTGGTTCCCCATGCTCTTCTCACTCTCCTGTGTGGTAAATCGTTGTAAATTGGATGTACGTACACGCGGCCTAACCGTACTCTTTGAGATTGTTAAGACACATGGCGATAGCTTTAAACCGAATTGGTGGAAGGATTTATTTAATGTTATCTTTCGTATATTTGATAATATGAAATTGCCCGAGCATGTCACTGAGAAATCTGAATGGATGACAACAACATGTAATCATGCGCTTTATGCCATCATTGATGTCTTTACGCAATATTTTGATGTGTTGGGACATTTGCTACTCGAAGAACTGTTTGCACAGCTGCATTGGTGTGTACAACAGAATAATGAACAATTGGCACGTTCGGGTACCAATTGTCTAGAGAATTTAGTTATATCGAATGGTTTTAAGTTCAATGAAGTCACTTGGGATAAGACATGTCAATGTATATTGGATATATTTAATGCAACGTTACCCAAGGAATTGCTCACTTGGCGGCCAAGTAAAGGCAATGAACAGCAGCAGCAGCAGCAGCAGCAACAGCAAGCATTGCAACAACCACGTCGCGCCTCAACACCACATTCCATTAATGGTCAACAGCAACAGGATCAGCAACAGTTGCCAATTATGGCATTATCTCACAATCATTTCGAGGCATTGCATATCAAGTGTGTTGTGCAATTGGAGCTCATTCAAACAATGGATAATATTGTCTTCTTTCCGGCAACATCACGTAAAGAGGATGCTGAAACTTTGGCTCAAGCTGCTGCTGATGTTAGTAATAATCGTGGTGGTGCAACTGGTGTTAATTCAGCACAATCGCAACAGCTGCAACTTGACTGTCAGCGTGAAGAGCAAGGCATGTATGGTTATTTACGTACACGACAATTGTTTACTCTCGCCGAGTGTCTAATGCAATCACATCGTTTCGCTAAACGATTTAATGCCGATCAGGATCAGCGTAATTTATTATGGCGTGCTGGCTTTAAGGGTTCAGTGAAACCGAATCTTCTCAAGCAAGAGACTGCTTCATTGGCATGTGTCTTGCGCATTTTCTTTAAAATGTATGGAGATGAGAATCGACGTAGCGATTGGCCCGGCATTGAGCAGGAGTTGGTGCAAGTGTGCAAGGAAGCGCTTGGCTATTATCTTAGTCTACAAAATGAAGCGCATCGTGAGGCATGGACATCATTATTGTTGCTTATCTTGACGCGACTGCTTAAGATGACAGATGATAGAGTAAGTTGTTGTTGTTGTTGTTGTTTTTATTGTTGCAATTCATAATTTTCTTTAAATTAATTGTAAATTCTAATATTTTTTTTTTAACAGTTTGCCACACATGTTTCAAATTATTATGGTCTGCTGTGCGATATGATGTGCTTCGATCTGAAACCTGAATTGCGAAGTGTCCTTAGGCGTGTGTTTATGCGCATCGGTCCAGTATTCAATATTATGAACACGAATGTTAATGTCAATGTTAAATAGTCAAGAAGGCATAACACTTACCAGCCACAGTTCCCTTTCCCTAAACCAAAAGCATCTGCAACATTTATGCTCGCCTGACCTCAGCATCCAAATTATTTTCAAAACATAAACATAAATAGATATATATATATATATATTTATTTATGGGTTTATAATCTTTGCTTTGTTGTTATATTGTTTAATTACTCTTCAATCCCTGCAATATTTTGTCCATTGGCCTCCGTAAACAGAGTTTATAATATATTTTTTATTACATATTTATATAGACAAAACATATATGTTATATACATGAATATATCTAGTATATATATATATATATATACATATATATGTATATACATAAATGCGAATGTATCGTTTATAGGTTATATAAAAATGTTGTTGTTTTATATCATGTTTACATATACACACACACAAACACACACACAAAAAAACACACGCTTTAATATGTGCATGTATATCGGTGAATATACTATATATATATATATAGATATATATATATATACTACATACATATATCATATATACATTTCAATTATATGTTGTTATATATTTTTTTTTCTTTTTTGTTTTGTGATTTTTTTTGTTTTTGTTTTTCAATTTATGTTGTGTATTTGGCAAATGAAATCCTTTGGTGTAACCATATTATTTAATAATATAATTAAATATATTTGAAATGATCTATGATTATATACTTATTATGTAGTAGCATAAATAACAACCGATAAATAAATAATAATAATAAATTAGCTTGTATATTGCTAGTTTTAATTTAAATCAAATTCTATATTTCAAATATATAATACTATTATCTATTAACAAAATGATAACCAGTTCCCTTTGTAAACAAATTGATTGAGTTTTTTTTTTTTTTAATAGCTAAAGAAAAAAAAAAGAATTTTGTATAAATTATATATATATATATATATATATATCTGAATGATATTTATTAAAATAATTCAAAGATTTTTTTTTGCTTGTCTTAAAGGATTTTTGTTAAGCTGCAGTAAATCAGTCAATGGATTTTTTTTTTTAAGAAATTAATCAACATGAAGATTAGTACATTTCAGGATGAAATGCTAACTATGTAGAGCTGCTTGATCCATTCTCGACGCATAGAGTATTTTATGGGTCGTGACATAATTTGTTTTTATTAATTTGTTTTTTTGAGTATTATAAGCGCTGATCTTTTGGGCGCCGATTTATAGCATTTTTATTATGCTCATGTTGTGTGCGACGCATTTATTATAATAAAAATAAATACATTTAATACTTATACACTTAAGAATAATATTTAAGAAGAGTCTTCAGCAGCAGAAGCGACAGCAGCAGCAGCAGCAGCAGCAACACACGCGCTATGCCTGGAATAAATGCTGTGCTGTGCTGTACTGTGCCAAGGGTGTGGGATGAAGCATTTGGGCTGTGGAATTTTGTTTGCTCTTGGGCAAATTTTGAATGAATTTGATTAATAAATCAGAGCTGAATAAAAATTAAAATAAATAAAAAAAAACAGACACATACCTATAACACAGATATAGAGCTATAAAGGCAGTGCTAAAAATGTTTATTTTTAAATGTAATAAAAATCATTTGATTCGCCTTTCTGCAAGAAAGTCAAACTCATATGTATTCAACATTGTATTGGTAGAATTGTCTTAATGGCATTTT